>JANAVB010009797.1:270000-310000 GCA_029216955.1 Iris pallida | reverse complement strand
TACACCTATTAGAAAACAAGGATGAGTTTTTATCTCAAGCTCTAGACTTCGACCTGTGGACCATTGTTACGATGGTTACAAAAGCCCCCAGGATAGTTTTCAATGGTGATCTCGTCGAGAAAACCCACAACAATATTCTGACGAGGAAAAGAACATGCGAGTCTAGACGCTAGAGCTATTAATGCTTTATTTTGGCAATAGACAGAAAGATTTTAACAGGGTTTTGACATGCACCACCTCGTACAAGTATAGAGACTTCTCGAAGTGACATGAATGAACCACCCAAGTCAAGGAGTCAAAAATCAGTCGTCTCACTCAAGAATATGAGGCGTTCAAGATGAAGCCAATGAGACGATCACATAAATGTTTACAGGATTCTTCGACGTCATCAACCCCTTGTCATCTCTCGACAAACAAGAACAAATCACGAGAAGATTCACAAGTTACTTAGGGGCTTCCAAAGATTTGGAACCCTAAGGTAACAGCTATCATAGAAGGCAATGATCCACCACAATGTCTATGGAGACTTTGATGGAAAGCTGATGACTCACGAGCTTGACCTCAAAGACTTCGAAGACCGCTCCAAAGGCAAAAGAGATTGCCCTAAAAGCTCATCGTCGAAGGACTGATCCTCAAGAGATTGATGACGATAATTTCGAAGGTGATGATCAAGCTCTCCTTGTCCGCAACTTCAAAAGTTTCTTCGTTTCAATCGAAGAAAGAAGGAACAACAAGAAGATGATGAGGAGAACCAACATGCTATGGCTACAAGAAGATGGACACGTCCGAAAAGACTGTCCATTTGCAAAGAAAAGCACCGATATGTGAAACCCTACAAGAGTCTTCCTCAAGAAATAATGCCAACACTAGCATTTGGCATGAAAGTGAAGCAAGTGACTCCGAGGAAGAAAAGGACTCCCCTCAAGACACCGCCAATGTATGCCTAATGCAACATCCGATAAGGTTACTAGCAATACTCTCGATGATTTTACTTTTGATGAACTTGGTGATGCATTCAATGATTTACTAATGACCACAAAAAGTCATTAGTAAATATAAGCATGCCAAGGAGAAGATCAATAGCTATGAAGTCGAGATTCAAAAACTCTCTCTTTGCTTGATAATGTTAGAGACACTCCACCCACGGAAGTCACTAATGAGGTGTCTAAGCTTAAGTTAAGCCATGATGCCGAAGCACGTATTGAAAAGCAAACCGTGAGATCACAAACTCAACACTGAGCTTGCTGAAGAAAAGAATAGACACAAGACTCTTTGCTAAAATTGATGATTTGAATGCTAAGTGTAATGAACTGCATGCTGCCTCTAAGAATTAGAGATTAGATAGCGAAAATAGGTTGCTCAACCTCAAACCCAATCACATAAGATACACACAAAGTACAGACTACTCAAATAGTCAAACACGTCATCCCATGCAGCAAGTAAACATGCTTCCATGTACACACACTTCCATCAACACACCAACCACATGCATATAAGAAATTATTCTTATAACTATCATTCTACTGCTACATATAATCACCATGCTGCACATAGACATAACCATCACCATGTAGCACATAGACATAACCAGCACTATATTGCTATACATAACCATCATCCTGCTACCATGTATAGTCATTATCCGCTAGTCCACACAACTCTTACCATGCTACATATAGATATCATGAACATGCTCCCAATACAAATAGACATGCTACTTGTACCTATTGTAGATTACATGACACATCTCACCACAATATAGAATTAGGAGATTAGTAGATATAAATCTATATGCATAGGTGCCAAAAACTAACATTTCAGGACCCAAAGAATTGGGTACCAAAGGTCACATCTACTCTTGCTGTAGGTGGACCTTTCCGCCTCAACTAAAAGCAAGTAGATTCTCGATAGTGTGCTTACGACATATGACGAGAGACGTAATTTTTTTGTATCACAATCGATGAAGAGGGAAGGGTATGTATCCTTCGCAACAACGTTAAAAGGATACATCATAAGGAATGGTACTATTGGTCATCCTCCTTCTCCTGTAATAAGGATGTCTGCCTAGTGATCGAGTTAAAGTATAACCTGTCAGCATAAGTCACCTTGCTGATCATGGATGATTTAACTTTGGTAAAATAAATGCTAATTTATGATAGGTCAATGGGAGACATCGCTTTGAAGGGATAAGAGAGGATAACATTTATATTTTCTATCTATCTAGAGATACTAACAGTACAGGGAGATGCCTCTACGCCTACAAGGATGAGAAATTATTGTGGCACAGCGTCTTGGTCATGCCAATAGGATACTATACCAGGCTATCGATAAAGAAGCTAGTAAGGCTTGCTCGACATCACATTCAAAAGGATATAATATGTGCCGAATGTGAGTTAATAAGGCAAACCCAGTCTTCCTTCATTCAATAACTACTGTAAGTACTACTAGACCCTTGTAATTACTTCATATGGACTTATTTGGTCCCAGTAGAGTAGCCAGTCTTGGTGGAAAACTCTACGCTTTTGTTATAGTAGATAATTTTTCTAGATTCACTGGGTTTTTCTTTCTTTCAAACAAAAGCGATGCGATTCTGTTTTCAAATTTTTGCTAAAAAGGTTCAAAATGAAAAAGGCTACATGATCACGTCGAATCCGAAGTGATCAGGAGGCAAATTCGAAAATACTGATTTTGAAAAGTTTTGTGACTCAAATAGTTTTGATCATGAGTTTCTTCCTAGAACTCCTTAACAAAATGGTGTTGAGGGGAAGAATAGGACTCTTGGGCGATATAGCTAGAGTCATGTTGAATAAATTTTCACTTCCGAAATATTTTGTGCTGAAGCTGTAATACAGCGTGCCATATTTTAATAGGGCTCTCATTCGACCTATTACGAAGAAACACCCTATGAGCTTTGGTTTGGAAGAACTCTAAATATTTCATATTTTAGAGTTTTCGGTTGGATGTTTTATCCTTAACACCAAAGATAACTTAGGCAAATTGATACCAAAGCTGACAATGGTATCTTTCTTGGCTATGCTGCCAAGCAAGGGATATAGAGTGTTCAACAACGCTCATTGATTATGGAAGAGTCTACCAATATGACTTTTGATGAGGATACAGTACAACAGCTACTCTCGCGATGATGTGTGCCTTCAACTTCTACGCCGATGAATACCACCACTAAAACCAATTCTCTGGAGGGCTTGCCAAAAAAATTCTCTTTAAGCCGTCACATCCAGAAACTTGGTAATAGGTGAGGTTTCACGCGGAGTAAGTACTCGATGATCGTTAAGAGACTCCATTGCTAGCACTGCCTTCATTTCATAAATTGGCCTAAAACTGTTTTAGAAGCTTTTAATGATGAGTTTTGGATTTCTGCCATGCAAGAAGAAACTCAACCAATTCGAAAGGAGCCAGGTCTGGAAACTTGTTCCTAGGCCAGCTAATCATTCGATTATTGGTACAAAATAGGTTTTTTGCAACAAAATAAATGAAGATGGTTCAGTTACAACAATAAAGCTCGTCTAGTAGCTCAAGGATACAACCCAAGAGGAAGGTATCGACTACGATGAGACGTATGTCCTGTTTCAAGACTGGAATCCATTCGGATGCTTGTGCATTTGTTAACTATCAAATTTTAAATTGTTTCAAATGGATATAAAAGTACTTTTCTGAATGGATTATTAAGGAGGAAGTTTTTGTAAAACACCCCCTGGTTTTGAAAGTCAAAAATTTTTCGACCACGTTTTCAAACTCAAAAAAGCGCTATATGGCCTCAAAAAGCCCTAGAGCTTGGTATGAACGCCTAAGCAATTTCTTGCTAGATAAAGGTTTTTCAAAAGGAAAAATTGATACTACACTGTTTATCAAAAGTTTTCAAAATACTATCTCTTAGTGCAAATTTATATAGATGATATCATATTCGGTTCTACTAATAAAATTTTGCCAAGATTTTGCTAAGTGTATGCAGAACGAATTTGAGATGAGCATGATGGGGGAGCTCACCTACTTCCTTGGATTGCAAGTCAAACAAACTTCGCAAGGAACTTTTATTGGTCAATCAAATATCAACGGATATGCTGAAGAAGTTTGATCTTGACAACGTCAAACCAATCAGCACCCCTAGGCTACTTCGACCAAGCTTGAACCTGATGAAAGCGGCAAACCTGTGACCACATAAGTATCAAGGTATGATTGGTAGTTTACTCTATTTAACTGCTGTCGTCTCGATATCATGTTTAGTGTTTGTCTGTGTGCTCGCTATCAAGCTAGTCCTAAGGAATCACACATATTGGCCGTTAAGCGTATCTTTCGATACCTTAAGGGTACTATTACTGTGGGCTTATGGTATCCCAATCCACATCCTTTGACCTCGGTTATTCGAATGCTAATTTTGCAGGATGCAAAGTTGACCATAAAAGTACAAGCGGCACGTGTCATTTATTAGGCAAGGCTCTAGTCTCTTGGTTTAGCAAGAAGCAGAATTCCGTCGCACTATCCACAACAGAAGCTGAATATATCGTAGCTGGTCGTTGTTGTGCACAAATTATGGATGAAGCAAACCCTTGCAGACTACAACCTTTTTTTTTACACATTTCTATATTCTGTGATAACACTAGTGCCATCAACCTTACTAAGAACCCTATATGTCACTCACTCACAAAACACATTGAAATATGTCACCACTTTTTGCGTGATCACCAAGAGAATGACACCATAAACTTAGAATTTATTGACACTGATAATCAGCTGGCAGATTTCTTACTAAACTACTATCCGAAGAGCATTTCAACTTTTGTGTCGTGAACTAGGAATTTTGGTTGAAGCTGTTATTCATAAAGTAACCTACGTAAATATCGATTATGTCTTGATTCTTTATGATGAATTTTCTATGGTACAAGCCGAAAGGGTCCTTCTGATAACAAGGCGTAAAAGCCTAAGCGACACGGTGCACTAGTCCTCAGGACACTGCTAGCTGGGATCCGGCCCCTGCAGCTACCCATGGCAGCTTCATAATATTGAATGTGGCATAACTTCTTGTTTATTACATGGTATACTTGTATTTATAACTTGCTCAATTCAAATTTTTGAACTTCAATATTTAGCTTCCACTTTTTGCAACTTTCTACTTGGATCTCTTATTTTTGCATATTATATTTTCTTTCCTTCATTTTTATTAATCTATCATTATTTTCACCCTAATTTCATTCTAATTCTATTCTGGCCCTAGAACCCAGAATTCGGGCCGAACTCTGCTAACACAGAGTTCGGGCCGAATTCGGTCTGGTCATTCCAGAACCTCCAGCGGGCTCAGCCGCTGATCTAAATTTGATCCAACGGTCCAGATTACTTCCGACCATTCGAACCCCTAACATTATAACCGGGTTCTCCTCTCTCTCTCCTCCATTGCCACCTTCTAAACTCCTCTAAACCCTTTCTTTTCAAACCCTAACCCTAGTTCTCTCATTCTAGTGCATCTTTCTTCTCCAAATTGAAGGAAAGGGTTTCTTGCTCATTCTCTTCCATTCTTCATCATCCTTTGAGGTATAATTTCACTCTTCTTTTCATCTAAATTTTATTATTTTCTTCATTACTCATGGCTTCCAAGTTGTTTAATAGAGGAAAGAGGTTTCGAACCGAGGGTGCGTCTCTTCGAATCCTCCTCCTCGCAATGAACAACCGGTTCAACAACCGATTCAACAATCCATTCACCCGTTGTTCAATTCACCTCATCCTATTGACCCCAACACGTATGATGATCGTATATTTGTATCATTGGATGCCTCTAACGAGTGGTTCAATGATTTTCGATCTCGTCCCATGTGCGGGTCATCCTATTAACTTTACCATATTTTCTCAATAAGACTCCCTATTCCATGATTTGTGTCTTGATGAACTTGTCACTACAAATTCATTTATCTATTTAATGCCATTCAAATATTTTATTGCAATCTTACTCATAATGATACACGTTTAATTCACGTGTTGCTGGCATTGACATATCATTTATGACTTTGATCTTGCAAAATATCTTGAAATTCTGGAGCCTAACTTATGGGAAAAACTGTTGATGCTCGCAAGTTTCAATCCCCGATGGGTCATCCTAGAAAGCTTCAAGGACAATTTGTGTACCCCAAACACACGTCCCGAAAGCTTCTTGCCAAATTTCTAAACCCCTAGTTCTATAAGCTTCATCGCATTATCTTTTCCACGATTCTGCCCAAGTGGGATCGACTGATGAGGTTTCATATTTTGAGATTTCTGCTATGTACCACCTATACTTCCATGTCCCATTCAATCTTCCACGTACCTGATGGATTGGATTATCAATGCTAGGAAGAAGCCAAGGTCTTTGGTCTATGCTCTCTATCTTCCTATAATTTTTCGTGCTTTTCATATCCCACTTGATGAGTGTCAATTCCTCCTGCCTCTACCTTCCTATCTAAGGCACGTCGGCTTCACACAGCTGTCAGTTTCCTGCTGTAGTCAGCACTCTGATGCTCAGGATGACGCACCTGCTCTTGGACAGCCTGCGCCCCCTCCACCTGCTACTCTTGAGTCAATTTAGACTACGCTTCGCGATCGATTCATGTTATAGAGGTGATCGCTAGACACAACTTGACTACCATACAACCTGCAGAGTGCCATCAGCAACTCACTGTATGACGTTCGGTACTCTATGTCTCAGCATCCTTCTATGCCTATTCCTATGGAGAGGGACCCTGCTCGTGACGGATACCGTATCGATGACCCTTGGGTTATACGCTATCTGGATTCGGATACGGCTTTCGTGGATCCTCGTCGTTCATTCACTGATCCATCTTACGACGCTGGACCTTCACGAGCTCCGTGATGATGTGGTCTCCTACTTGCTGCTGCTGCTGGGGACCTTATGTTTACTTTTTTGCACTATGGTTTTCTAGTTTATGTAGTTGCTTTTTATTGTATTAGACCTCTCTATTATCTATGACTCTTGAGACACTTTATGCAGTTTATGATTACTTGGTGTGCTTGCCAGTTTATTTTCCTTTATAAATTCTCTGTTGGTTTGTGTTTGATAAATGACAAAAGGGGAGAATTATTTGATATTCCCGTTCTCATATTGGTATACATTATCATATCATATTGTGTATCTGTGCTTTGGGAAAGATTATATTATCAGGACAAACAGGAAGTAAGAAGCAATTTTACGGGAGAGCTACGTACGAAGCAATGTTTACGGAGGATCTATTGTTAGCTCTGTACTGATTATGGGGGAGCTACTACTTTTATAAATGTGTCCAGGTATGAACATTGAATATACAAATTTATTTTGTCAATTATCAATATGGGAAAGATTGTTGACACAAAACACAGTCAACAAATATTGATAAAATTGATAATATGATACTTGTCATAATTTAATATGACACATCAAGACTGAACTCAGTACAAGACGGACGACGGCTCGTACCTGTAGTGTACTATGTTTTCAGTCTATATTTTACACTTTTATTGAGTCTCGATAAATATAAACTGAGTCACACTGAGCAGTTTGGGCCTTTACCTATATCCAAACCACAAACCAAAAGCTCCACCAAAACCAAACTAGTCCAATGAGCCCATTAGAACTATTCTGTCTTCTGGAGACAGTTCGGGCCGAACTCTGCCTCCACACAGAGTTTGGACCGAATTCGGTCCCCTAAATTACAGGACCTTAATTTTTAGGGTTTGTTGTATGCTAGTTGTCCAACGGCCAAAAATTTGATTTCTTGACCCAGAATTCTGGTCGAATTCTGCCAAGCTTGAACCCTATAAATAGGCCTTAAATTCTCACTTTTTCAATCATCCAATCTTCTCTTCTCTTCTCTCTAAAGCCTTATACAAGCCTTACCCTTCTCATCTACTAGCCACAAGCTCCCTAAGCCTCAAAGTGCTCTTCAGTTAGGAGTTTGTGCAAGAGTTCAAAAAGTCGCTTGGAAAATTCCAAGCATCGCCACTGCGATCACTGTAAGAAGTTGACGTGCTCTTCTGAAGAAAAGGTATGGGATGTAACTACTATTTCACAAATAGTGAATTTAATCCTGAGCTAGAGTTCTCAGGCCTGGACTAGTCCTCCACGAGGGAAACTAGGTTAAAATCGGCTGTGTTTGCGTATGCTTTCTCGCTCTTTATAATTTCTACATTTACTCTGATTATTTACTATTGGTTAAATAGTTTAATTTTTAATTGGATATTTTGTCATAAATTCTATTCACCCCCTTTAGAGTTGCCTACTTATTCTTCATATATATATATATATATTTTATATATATATATATATATATATTTATATATATATATATATATATATATATATATATATATATATATATATATATATATATATATATATATATATAAAAGTTTGGATGGCAGGTGCTTGGTGGTGGCTTCCTCAGGAAGGAGCCTTCCCTCTCCTCGAGTTTCCCTACCCCACCCCCGGCCGGTGGCCGGCCGCCCCTGGCGGTCCTTCCGCCGCAGCGAGGTCCCCTCCCTCGGCTTTCCCATTCTCCTCGGACGGCCTGCCCCCCCCAGCAGCCTCTCCAGCGGAGCCCACCCGCGTCCTGTGTCTGCCCAACTTGCGACAGGCCCGCCTCCTTTCCCTTCCGGCTTCGCCGCAGTCGCCGCCCCGGGCGTCGTCGGCGACGCCGTCCTCGGCGCCTGGTAGCTCCCTAGGCCCCCTCCATCCTTGGCCCCCGCCGGGCTCCCTCGCCGCCTCGTGAACGGTGCAGCCCCCCTGGCTCCTCGTCACCTCCGACCGCTGTTTCAACCGGTGTACCGCTCCCCCTCCCACTCGCGGTTCCCCCCTCCGTCCCCCCCTCTCCGCAGCGTCTCTCTGGGTCTCTGCCAGCGGCCGCCTCGGTGGAGGTCCCTCCCCCCGCCCCCCCTCGGTGTGGCCACCCTCCGATCCTTCGGCAGATTCCGCCTTGGTCCATCCTTCTCCCCCGGCTCTTTGCTCCGCCCCGCCAGGTCCTCCTCCTCCGGATCCCCCTCCCAGGCGTGCGCCTCCCCGGCTGCAGCCACTCTCCCGGTCATCCCTCCCGTCGCGCTCCTTTCCGCCTCGGCCGCGGGCTCCCTCTCTGCGCCTCTCACCTTCGCGCCTCCCCCCGACGTGGCTGAGGTCCCCCTTCCGGCGCCCGCTCCTTCGTCAGCAGCCGCCCCGTCGGAGCCTCCGCCCCCGGACCCGGCGCCTTTGCCCATCGAGCCCGCCTCCTCGTCTCCCTCCTCCGAGTCGACGGGGGGCCTACTGGCAGGACCCATCCACCTTGCGGTGGTACTGGGTCCCCGTCCCCGCCCAGCAGGCCGCCCCGCTGGCCGCTCACCTATCCGCGGCCCTCTGGCCTTCCACCGGTGATCTCGGCTCCACCCTCGCGGCGCAGTGGGCGGCGTACGCCCTCGCCTCGGGTCTTCCCCTCCGCGCCCCCCCAAGGGGCCCCCTCTCCCTCCGATGGCTCAGGCATCCCCGCCTCCTCGTCGTGGTGCCCCTGCGGTCGTCTCCCGCCGCACCGTCGGGCCTAGTGCTCTTTGGGGCCTCCTTCGACCCCCCGTGGAGCCTCCTCCGCTCCTCCGCCGGGTATAGTTTGCCGCCTCCTCCGTCTGGGACCGGTGGACCCCCTCTCCCTCCGTGCCGACCCCTTCCTCGGGTCGTGCTCCCGCGACGGCGGTCGGTCTTTCCTCTCCGCCTCGTTGGACCCCCTGCCTCCTTCGCCGGCTCTCGCCCGAGACCTTCCGTCCTCCACCCGCCGCCGTGCTCTCCCTCAGGGTCCCGCCCCTTCCCCCTCGCCGCTGAGGCTTCTCTACCCGCCGTCGCGCTGGCCTCCCTCGCCGGAGATCAGAGCCGTCGAGTCCTGCCCCTCCCTCGGGCCCCCCGCTCGGTGTGATGGCGCTGCATGCGCTTCGGGTCGGGCACCGCTCGGTCGCCTCCGGTCCCGCCCTGAGCGGACCGAGCTCTGCCTCGGGGCGCGCGCCCGAGTCTTTTCCCTCCTCTTTTTTCAGTTTTTGTCGTTATCCCTTTTTGAATTTCGAATTTCCGTGGAAATCAAAATTTAGGTTGTCTGTTAATATATATATATATATATATATATATATATATATATATATATATTCATTCAATCTAGTAATGTATATTATATATATATATATATATATATATATATATATATATATATATATATATATATATATATATATAAATATATATATATATATATATATATATATATAAATATATATAATAATATATATATATATTTATATATATATATATATATATATATATATATATAAATATATATATATATATATATATATATATATATATATATATATATATATATATATATATATATATATATATATATATATATATATATATCTATATAAATATATATATATATATATATTACTAGAATGAATGAATATATATACATATATATTTAATTATTTTCTTGTGAATGTAATCTAGGGAGTATTGGGTCAGTTTAGGATTGACCCAATGAGCCTAGAATGGCCGAGTCGGCCGACAAATTGACCAAGTTGACAAAAGTCAACTTTGGGTCAAACTTGATCCAAATCGACTCAAACGAACTTAGAATGACTTGAAAACTTGTGCTAGACCTAAAAATTAGTAACGGACTACTTGACTTATAGTTGACCAGCTTTGACCAGAGTTGACCAGGTTTGACCAGAGTTGGCCAAGGTTGACTTTGACCTAGAAGGACCTAGAATCATGTAGAATTGCACTGTAGACCTTTCTTATGATATTTTCGACTATGTTGTGACTTATGGTTATTTTAAATAGGGTTACATCACTCCAGTTCAGTTACACTTCCTTCTCAGCAGCTTGGATTGTCAGGCGAGTACATTCTTTGACCGTTTCACTCTTGCTTGAACATATTTACTTGTTATAGACTAGTTTTCTTGTTGCTGTCACGATATTATCACGGATTAGTACTATATGGATCTCTTCATGCAATATTATCCCCTCGGATACATTGGGTATATTATGCTCATGTACTTTATCATGTGCATCGTCTACTCTTTGTATTCGTATTTATTCATGTATACTCATGTGACATTCATGTACACTCATGATCATATGAGCCTTCATGTATAACCCAGTGTTCATGTGGACTAGCTATCTATGTGACATACTACTTTCATGTGCAATAACATAACCTGGACAGATCCTTGTGTATTGATTGGGGTAAGAGGAGTATTTATTTGGTTATGTGATCTACACCCTTATCATGTACAACTCCAAACTAAATTTATGTCATGTATAACCTAAGCCAGTTTACATAACCAGATTGTGCTCTACACTACGTAGTTAGTTCAGTTCTCTTATTATATCATGTATATCTATTTTCATATACCATATTCTCTTTTACAGTCTCATTTCTTTATCAGCAGTTCATGTATATTATTCTATAGCTTATTTCATATTTTCTTTCATGTTATGATCTGTGTCAGAGATATTTATTCGTTCCTGTCTTGACTGGACCTATTAAAATATTACAGATGATGAGGATTGCTGCATGACTTACTATGGAGCAGGACTAGTTGACACAGGTGACCTGGAGCCTTAGTATGATACAGTAGTCGCTGAGGACTTGCCATTAGCTTAATCTAGACTTTGCTCATTATCTAGCTTATGAGACATTTGTGATTGTATTGAGATATTGTTTATGGTATGCTTTTCATCGAGACTTATTATTCATATTGTGACTCTCTGTTGAGGTTATCTTATCTATTTTCTATCTTAATTTGTGATTGAGATTACTTATTATATTTTTCTCCTTTCGGAGCATATTCTAGATTGTGTTAGATGTTGTGACATAGGACAACGTTCTACCGCCGACACTGCGGTGTAGGCTGGACGTACGCACTTCTTGTGCCCTTACACTGGTTGCGGGTCATGATATTTTCGGTCACGTGAATCTTATTCCTGTTCACATCTGCCTTGTAGAGATTCTCTACAGACTCACAGACGTCCTTAGCATGTACCGTCTTGCTATATGATTCTGCCATAGAGTCCTCCATAAAGTTTCAGATAAGCAACTTGCAAAGGTTGTTATGTCTCCTCCACTTAGATTGCAGAGAAGTAGCCTCAGCGACCCTTCAAGCATTTTTACCTTCTAGAATTAAAGGCTCAGGATCTGTCAACACGTAGTCTACGCTCACGAGTTGAAGATTAAGGCTGACCTTTCTCTTCCAGACGTTGTAATGCTCCCCGTCAAACTTCTCAAGTTTGTTAAAACTTGTGTCGAGAAGGTTTGCACGGTTGTTCTCCATCGAATCTAAATCTTGCTTTGAGATTGTTATTCCCGAGGCATAATTTCCGATGGAAAACAGAGAATCGAAACAGTTGTCAAAATAGAAACAACGTTTCGTAGCAACACTTCAAAGAAGGTGCACTACAAAGATCCTTGGAGGATTATGGGTGACGAAAATCTAAAAAGATTTTGTTACAACAGTAAACAAATGTAGATCTTCTTTTAGGAAGGTACAAATTGAGTTGCTAGCAGCAGCGATGAAAGCCCACAAGAAGTTTTTGATTAGATCAGAGAAGAAGAGAAGAAATAAAGAAAGAGAAAGACAGCTTTGCTGGGGGTGATCAGATCACCATTGCTCAAAGCAATATTCTCCTATATACGATCCTCTTCCAGGAACTAGCAAGTTCTAGAGAACTTCTGGAACGCGCGTCAGTCAATATTTGAGACTTAAGCGGGCTACCTGGAATTTACGGACTCCTTTAACTCTCTTTGGTGCATCTTTCAAAGGAGGCCAAGGGGCTCTATTTGTAGAGTGGAGTGAGACTTCACCTCTTCTCCTATCCGATGTGGGACTAAAATGCCAATACTCAAAAATAGAGTTTGATATTTTAGATCATCCTACAATCAGTATAGAAGTGTGCCAGTCCACGCCTACCCTCCGAACACTCCCGTGCATTCACGAGACATCCTGGAGTCCTTGTCCGAGTCCGCACAACAAAAATCAACTTACATCTTTGTTGGAATTAATCCTTTTTCCTTCTAGGAAAATACTCCCACATGACACACTTGTGTCCTACCACATCTCATGTGCACACCTCAACACAAGCAATGCATTATATTGAGATACTCACCATTTGGTGTAGCCGATGTAGGACTATCTTTCCTAGTATAAAGGCAAAAATACCAACTATATATATATATATATATAGACAGCTCGATGCTTTCCCCTCTCTTCCGCTCCCCACCCCGCCTTCTTGGCCCCTCGACGTCGAGTGCTCCGGCCGGCCGCCTCCGGCGACGAAGCCCGGGTCGCCACGATCAGGCGGACTTTCGCGTCCCCCACCCGTACCTACCCCGGTGTCGAGCTAACGGTGCTCCCGTCGGCCCCGGCCACGCTTCAGAGCGCTCCCTCCCTCCAAAGGCGTAGACCCCAGGCCAATTGGCATTAGTTGGCCTCCCGCCGCCCGGAGTCGCCCAGAAGCTCCGATGATCGCCCACAGTCTCAGCTCAGTCTCCCGTCCCTGCCGTCGCCGACCCATTTCCCCCGTCGTGCTGCACAGTTCAGCGCTCCCGGAGGAGCTTACCTCCCCCACCCCCCACCGGACTTGCGTCTCCTCTCCGTTAGCCTCCACCCTCATCAGCATCACGCGGCCAGTTCCATCCTGCTTCGAGTGCTACTTCGGTCCCCGAGCCCCCCCTTCCGCGGAGTTCAAATTTGAATTTGACAAATTCGAACTTCCCGCTCTCTCATGCGCCCCGCCCTCATCAGGAAGCCATGCGACCAGCTCTCGACGTGGCACCTATGCGCCCGCATCCCCCGTGCTATCATATGCGCTTACCAATCCCGTGGAGGCATATGCGCCCGCATCCTCTTTAGGCGCTCATGCGCCGCTAGATCCGGCTCCCCATGCTTCCCCACGGCTTGCGCATGCACCATCCCCCTATGTGCCGGCGTATACGGGAAGCGAGCATGCGCCCAAAGACTCTGGGTCTCTACCCTCGATCCTATCTCCTGCTGTTGGCCATGCGCCTGCAGGCCTAGGGCCGAACGTATGCACCTCTATCCTGTCTCCTGCAGTCGACCATGCGCTTGCAGGCCTTAGGTCGAGCGCCATGGCCACTGTATCCCGGGGGCCTCTTGCGTCCAAGGTCGGCAGACATGTGCACGACCTTCTCAACGGCCATCCCAACCATGTGGGATCGGATCGGAGTCGCTCTCCGAACGAAGGACACATCGCGGATCGAGGCACAGTTTTTACTTCTCCCCTATCCTCTCACTACTACCCTCCTTCTGAATGCTCCTCGATGGCCCTCTCTTTCGCAGAGATTTTGCGGCCGGATCGGAGGGTGCAGCTGCCAAACAGCAGACCGGAGATCGAACTATAGGAGATCGAGTTCGATACCCTTCTCCAAGGACAAACTATCAGAGTGCCGTTCTCCACCGACAGAATCTCCTTTTATCCTCTTCCTTCTCGAAGACCTTCGTGCTGAAATTCCAATCCGGATGCCCCAAACTGGCCATTGTCAAAGAAGCTATCACAGGCTGGGGTTTCTCATCCGCATACAAGGTCGCACCATTGGACTCCAAATACCTTCTCCTCCACCTATCCTCCGACCCAGACTGCTCCGTGGTCTGGGCTAAGGGCACCATCAACATTGGATCCTTCAACGTGAAGATCGCTAAATGGTCCCCTAGTTTTAACCCCAATGTCGATTCTAAGATTATATCGACGTGGATCACCCTGCCTAATCTTCCTCTGGTATGCTTCGCTCTGGCAGCGCTTAAGAGAATTGCCAGTTCCTTCGGGACCCTGTAGCCGTCGCAGAAGAAACTCATAACCTGTCCAAAGGAAACTATGCTAAGATTTACATAGAGATCGATATATCCTCCGACCCCCCAACGCTTATCCAGCTCGAGCTAGGGGGACGAACACACCCCCAGACGCTCGAGTACGACAACAACATAAGCTTCTGCAAGCACTGTCAGATCAGAGGGCATCTTTAGAAGCATTGCTTCAAGGCACACCCGGAGCTCAAGAAGAAAGCACCAAAAAAGCCCCCATCCATGCGGGTTACACAATTCCCCACCTCAGGCCCTATCCTACCCCTCCCCAACTCCCACTCTCACTTCACCGAAAGCGAAGCTCCCCCAGCCCCCGTTCTCCCCCAAAGTCGAGTAAGGGTACGGCCCCATGCATGCCAACAGGCATCACCCTCCTTAATATATTCGACATGCTCAGCCCATCTCTTGCGACGGTTGACCAGGGCTACTCCCTCATCGACAAGTCCTCGCTCGAGGTAGGTGTTGGAAACGTCGTTGCTCCCGCCGTAGGAGCCTCGAACTTTCTCGGGAAGAAGTCATCGATGATTACCCTCCCTGCTCCAGTCGAGTCCACCACCCCCCACCCGGGCGAGACCGCGCAGCCGACAAGTACCTCCCTCAGCAACATAATCGAGCACCTCAACCCATATCCTGCATCCACGCTCAAAGAAGGTGGTGAGAACGCCGTTGCCCCAGCTGTTGCCGCCCCGGACTCGTCTGAAAAGTACCAATTGGCGCTGATTACCCACCCCGCCCCAATGGATGTGCCCACTTCCTGCCACCCGGTCGAGGTCGTACTGTCTTTAGGCCTAGAATATGAGGCCAGGATCCGACAAGCCCAGGAGGCCGGCTTCCTGAACCCCAACAACCCCCTCAGCGCTTTAGCCGAGATGGAGACAGAACTCGTAAACTCCCCGAAGAACGATATAGGAAGCGAGGTCCTAAACCGCCGAGTCATGACGGCAGCTACCCCTGCAGCGATCCAAAGGGCTCCCAAAACACATCATAACAAGAAGAAAAAGAAACAACCTCAAGAGCCAACGGCCATTACCACCAGGTCAGCTACCAAGCTCAACACCACCCCCACTCACAACCCTACTCATAGTTAACATCCTCGCCTGGAATGTCAGAGGGATGGCCAATAAACCTACAAAGAGGAGACTGAGCACCCTTATCAAAACCCACCGGACCGACATCATTGTGATCATCGAACCCAAAATCCTCCAGAGGAAACTCAAATCCATCCAACTTCAGTTCGATTTCCCGAATGCCATTGCTGGATGCCACGACATCTGGATCCTCTTCTCTGATGATTGCTTCTTCGGTACCTTCCTCGACTCCGACCAAGTGCTCTCATGCTGGGTGGAGCATCCATCCCTCCCCTTTCGATCCCTCATATCAACGGTTCACGAAAGCGGCAACTATGTTGACGCAAGAAGCTCTGGAACACCCTCTTGGACACCCACAGCTCCCTCAACAGCCTCTCGTGGCTCTGTCTTGGGGATTTTAACACGATCGCAATCTCCAAGGAAAAATTAGGAGGCCGGCCTCCTCACCAACCGACCATGAAGGAGATCGTCGCCAATTTTCCCCACTCCGGTAATACCTTCACCTAGTACAACATGCAAGAAGGAGATCGTCGCCAATATTCCCGCCTAGATCGTGCCCTTGTGGACAACCAGTGGTCTGATATGATTCTCACATCCAACCTGTCCCACCTCAACTCCATCGAATCCGACCACTCCCCTCTCGTTATTGAGGTCAGCAACAATCCCAACCCTATTAAAAAACCTTTCAGATTCCTGGACTTCTGGAGACATCACCCCCAATTTCAGAACATCGTTGCTAATGCCTGGAATTCGACGAACAACCCAGACCCCCTCATCAGAGTAGCCGTTAGACTCAAGTCTACCAAAAACGCCCTTATATCCTGGAGCAAACTCGCTTTCGACAACATCTTCTAAGAGATTAAGGCTGCAGAGGATGACGTCACTCGTGCCGAGATTAGGTTCGCAACTGATTCTTCGTCAGAGGCCCGCGCCACGCTTAACCTTACCAAAGCAATCCTCAAATCCTGTCTGAAAGTTGAGACATATCTGGAAGCAGAAAGCCAGGTTGACCTGGGACATTGAGGGCGACAGCAACTCTGCTTTCTTCCTCGCCTGATTTAGGGCCGCAGGCATCAACTCACCATTCATCAAATCTTCGACGAGAACGGCACCTTAATCAAAGACCAGAGGAGTATCCATATGGCTGTCGCAGACTTCTACTCTAAACTTTTCACCAAAGATGTCGTCGTCAAGGACGACATATTCCTGGCTAAGGTCCCTCTCTTGATCGATGATCAGGACAATGACCAGTTATTAATCCCCCTTCCGCGGAGGAGGTTAATTCTGCGGTCTGGGCACTTGACGAACACAACGCTCTATGTCTGGACGGATTCACTGGGGTCTTCTTTCGGTCCTGTTGGAACATCATTCAAACTGACATGATCGAAGCCGCGACCGCATTCTTCCAAGGCGCCTGCTATCCTAAATCCCTATCTCGAGCCAATCTCATCTTAATCTCCAAAAATGATAACCCGGAGACCTTCAAAGATTTTCGTCCGATCAGCTTATGCACCTTCGCCAATAAAATCATTTCCAAGATCACCGCCACTCGCATGTCCAATATCCTTTCCAAGATCATCTCCGAAGAGCAAAGCGGCTTCGTTCCTGGGTGGAACATCACCGACAATATCCTCCTAGCCCACGAAATGATTACATGTATGAAATTCTCGTCGAGGGGGGAAGCATTGACATCAAGCTCGATTTAGAGAAAGCCTATGACCGCCTAAACTGGCAATTCATGATCTGGGTTCTCATGTCCTTCGATTTCTCTGAAACCTGGATCGACATCATATATAGATCCATAAGCAACTCGTGGTTCTCCACTGTCATCAACGGGAAAGCGGACGGTTTTTTTAAATCTAGCCGCAGTGTTCGACAAGGAGACCCTCTATCCTCCACTATCTTCATAATTGTCGCAGAAGCCCTCAGCAGAAACCTCAACAGCATGGTCAACATTTCCAGATTCTACTACTTTTACACCTAAACAGGTTTCCCTATTATCACTCACCTAGCTTATGCCGACGACGTCATTATCTTCTCCACCGGGGACGTCGGATCAGTTGAAGTGGTCAGTAACACCCTAGAGAAATACACCAGATATTCTGGTCAAAGGATCAACCACGACAAAAGTGTTATATACACCCACCACAAAGTTGACAGGAGCCACTCGACTACTCTTACCAATCTCACCTCCTTCTCCATAGGCATACCCTCCGCTCACCTACCTGGGCTGCCTACTGGATTACGACAGATCTAATTCGGGCATCTTCGCAGGGCTAGTTAACAAGGTGAGTAAGAAGATCGAGGGTTGGCACGGCGCGACCCAATCTCCTGGCGGCAAGATGATCCTCATCAAGCACGTTCTATCAACCACCCCTATCTACACCCTGGCAGTCTGCTCCCCGCCTTTGAAGGTTCTTTCCTCTCTGGAGATGCTATTCGCCAATTTTTTCTGGGGCCATCAGGATGGCAAGGATAAGCACCACTGGACCAGCTGGGATACGATGGCCAAACCCACGGATGAGGGGGGCCTCGGTTTTATCTAATTAGTATACATCGTGGATGCATGCTCTATAAAATTGTGGTGGAAGATTAGAGTGCGTGACTATCTGGACGCGGTTCATGAAAGCTAGATACTTCTAATACTCTTCCCCAGCGACGGCCACAGCCAACAGTCGTTCATCCGCATCCTGGCACCGTATTCTCCACGGCCGTCAGCTGGCTAAACCCCTTATCCATTTGTGAGTCAGCAACGGAGATTCGTCACCTTACCTTGAATGGTAGATTGGTAATAGGATCTACCAGCTGTCCCCGAATGCCCCCCTAACTGTACGATCCAGGATCTTTGGGACCCAGTAGCGGGGTGGAGATGGGAGCGTATCAGAGAATGGATCGGCATGGTAGCAGCGACTGCGCTCGCAGCCACGGACGTTCGGATCAACGACCTCCCAGACGAGTTGATTTAGGCCCCCAACGTCAGAGGTTCGTTCACAATAGCTTCAGTCAGGCGAGAGGTGGGGGGAGGCGGTGTGCCGTCTCCTCTGATCGTACCATTTTGGCAATCATTCATCCGCAACAAATGGTCCTTTTTGATATGGAGAGCTCATCGCAGGAAGCTGTCGACTGACGATTTCCTAACCTTCATCTTTTTCAGCCTTGTATCCAGCTGCTACTGTTGCACCTCTCACAAACCAGAAATAGCGGAACACATCCTTCTCTCCGGAGATCTTGCTAACCTGCTTTGGTATGATCTCTCTTGTCGTTGTAGGAGAAGGCATCGGCCTGGGGGCTTCAACGATCTCCTGGTTAACTATGGTGACTCCTATAGCCATCAGATCGCTGCAGCCGCTGCCATTTGGGTCATCTGGAAGAACCGAAACAAATTCAGATATGAAGGCCACCAATACAATCCGGCTCAATAGATCTGCAAAGTCCTTCACCAAATTCTTAAAACCAGGAACTGTTTCTTCCACTCCCCGAAACAATTTTGGCAGGCTTTTCTCTAAGCCCGCTCCCCATGTCCTCAGGGGTCAGTTTAGCGTTCGATTTTATTGTTTGCCCACGCTTGGCACGCTTACTTGTATAGGCTTCGGTATTTTGCGCCTGATACATTAATAAAAGTTCTTTTGATATATATATATATAAAGAGAGAGAGAGAAAGAATAAAGGAGGTGAGGTGCCACCTCACGATGAGATGGCTACATGTCACCCCTCCATGCTATCATCATGCACCCATGTGCATGAAGATAGCATGGAGGGGTGACATGTAGCCATCTCACCGTGAGGTGGCACCTCACCTCCCTTATATATATATATATATATATATATATATATATATATATATATATATATATATTTATCATCATGCATAAGGGTGTATGATGATAGCATGGAGGGATGACATGTAGCCATCACACCATGAGGTGGCACCTCACCTCCGTTATTCTCTCTCTCTCTCTCTCTCTCTCTATATATATATATATATATATATATATATATATATATATATATATATATATATATATCAGTGCCGGCCTTGAGTTGATGGGGGCCCGAGACGAAACTTCCAAAATGGACCCCCGTATATAATGTAAAAAAAGTATAAATAAAATAAAAAATTGTTGCAGTCAAGATTTGTACCAAGGACCTCTAAAATATAAGTTTAGCATTATAACCAGTACAACGCAACACTTTTTGTTAAAAAAAAGGCAATGATACATACTAGATCCAATCTAAATAGTTCTATGTTGGTGCCCCCTTTTGTCAAGGGACCTTGGGTCGTCGCCCGGCCTGCCCTGGGCTAGGGCCGCCCCTGATATATATATATATATATATATATAACTTTTTATATGTACATTTTTTTGAAGCAATGGGTAATTGTGGCAAACTTGCCTCCACTGGGGCTCGAACTCCTGACCACTTGGGCCGCATGCATCTCTAATAACCACTAGGTTAGAGGTCATTTGCTATATATATATATATATATATATATATATATATATATATAGGAGCGGATCAAAATATTCGCTCCCGGAGTCCCACCGGAGCCCCCCCTTATCGTGCACCGTTGGATCGAGCGGGCCGTGTGGGGCACGCGCGCGTGCCCGCTCGATCCAACGTTCGAGCGGAACGGGGCGCCTGCGGGACTCCGGATCCGCTTTATATATATATTGTATCTCCCCTTCCCAAAAATTTAGAAATACTTTATTATTGTTTATTTTATTTAAATGGTGATTTTTAGATTTTATAAATAATTATTTAGTTTATTATTACGGTAGATGGTTTTAGTCATGGTTAGGAATTGGGGTATAAGGCGACTAGAAATCATGGCACGGATAGTGCAGTGACGTGCTTTGACTAGCGTATTAGTCTTGGTAGGGAAGACTGAGCCATATTGATGTCCAAACTAAGAAAACCAGGCCAAGTTGCGACTTAACTCTTACCGAAGATTTATTTATCTATTAATTATATTTTTGACTTTTAGGGAACTCGGTTGTACAGAATTAGTCCATATAGGACCCAAAACAAGCCCAAGCCCATGTAGTTATGCGGGACGTCCAATGACTTTCATGTTGATGTATTTTGGTATGATGGTGTCCTATTCCGTTTTAATGATTTAATGAATATTTTCTAAGTATTCTTAATTAAATATTATAAATATCATTATTAGTTGATATTTAATGATATTTGTATAAAATAGGCCCTTGTATATTTTGGGATTAGTAGACTGTACGAAATAGTATATACACCATTACTGGTTTATTAAAATTTATTATTATTATTATTATTTTATTGGGATTGTTATTTAATATTATTATTTTATTGGTTATATTATTGTTGTCAGATAAATGTTATAATATATATATTCATATTTACATGAATGGGTCCTACACTAAAAATAGATAATATTGATGTTTTTTTAAGATTTATGGAGATTACTATATAAGTATATTTATATATAGGAATATATAAGGTATATGGATGCCTATTAAATAATTGTAAATATATACTCTTATTATTAATTATAAAATAAAGTATATATATAGAGAGAGTTATATAAGTATATACATATAAATGTGTATACACAAATATATCATATACGTGTGTATGTATAGAAGTATATAAAGATATGTGTGTGTATGTGTATATATATACATATATATATTTGTATGAATATACAGATATGTAACATAAAACAAAATATATACATATATATATACATATATATATATATATATATATATATATATATATATATATATATATATATATATATATATATATATATATATATATATATATATATATATATATATATATATATATATTTTATACATATATATATATATATACACACACACATATATATATATATATATATATATATATATATATATATATATATATATATATATATATATATATGTATTATATATATATATATATATATATATATATATATATATATATAAAATAAAAATATATATATATATATATATATATTAAAATATATATATTTTTTAATATATATATATATATATATATATATATATATATATATATATATATATATATATATATATATATATATATATATATATGTAAATTAGTTACATATAAGAAATAATGCAAAAAAAAGAGCAGGCCGAGCCAGGCCAGCCCAGACCCGGCCAGTGAGACCCCCACATCCAACATTTTCTATATGCTTGCCAAAAGCACTGAGACCTGAGGGAACATTATGTGAATTGGAATCCCACTTATTAATTCTCAATGTTCGGATTTGTGTTAATTAGACATATATTATTTAGTTGATCGCGTGTAAATCCAAACAAAGCAGAAGCAGCAGCGGGCCCAAGCTATGCCTGCCCAACCCGAGCCCGGGCACTCCAAACACAGCCGAGCGGAGAGTCTCTCCCCCGACCCCTCTTATATATATACTCACAAAGCCGAGCCCTCAAACCCCAACCCCGACCCCTGAAAATTGTGCTACCGCCGGAGCAGGCGTGGCAACCGCGTATGCCCCCCCATGGCGGCCGGCCGGTCGGGTGTAGTAACCGCGCACAGGAGCGCCGACACCCGCACGCACGACAGAACCGATACAACAATAGTGGCAGCCACCAGCGAAGCTGCTTTCGCAACGTGATTTCGACCACTTCGCTCAACCAAACTCCGTTCCATTTTTGTAGATACGAACCCTACCTGACCGTCTTCAACGTCATTCAATTAGTTCTAATTAAACTTTATTAGATCGTAAGAAAAATCCTTTCGAAATCATGAAAAATTTTGATTTATGGAAATAGTTAGCAATTGATTGTAATACCCAAAACCCAAAATTTGAAGGCAAATTATGCGCCAGTTATCGAGGGTTTCAGAAATCTACCTGAACAGAATTATAAACAACCTATACATGATCAAAACTCTATTTTTAGTTTAATTTCTAGGTGTTTATTTTCTGTTTAAAATTATTTTGAAAATTAAGAAAAATCTATTTTCAAAATATCGAAAAACTCTGACATGACATACGCCCCACCAATCCGGGTGACGTGGTCACGAACCGAAAGCATCAAAAGGTGCACATCGACATCGCGGACGTGTGGGCTTTGACGAAATTCAAATTGGTCGTGTGTGCGCGACGAATTTGATGCGTATCCGTCAAAATTTTCCGTATCGGTCTCTGTGCAAATTTTACAATTACATTGTACATGTTCATCAGATCGGGACAAAACTTATGCCAACAATACCGTATCATTTTTCTGGTCGTGTATGCCAATTTTGGTCCAATTTTGAGACAATTGATCGGATCACCGTTTTGCGGGCCCCACGATCTGATTCAACGGACAATTTTGTGCACGGCCGACCGGAATCCAACTTTGGACATACGGTTGAGTTTATATCTTAAAACCGAACCTGTTAACATATAGTTTGATGACTTTAGAGACCATTGACTTTGGCACGCTTTTTGGTGCAAAGCGGGTCCAACGATGGACACCGTTTTGACCCAAAATTATCGTTTTGCCCCTGTGTCCAGAATTAGACTTAAAGTCAGGCAATCATAACTAATTTGACTATTCTGAAAATATTGGTAATGTTTATTTCAGCATCCGGAGACTTCTGTATGTGTTGACTGATTGTGGCTCGTTGAGTGGTATAGTATTATCTGTTTCACCACCACAGGACCCCAGGCGAGTACATCTCCGATAGTTTTCGTATTTGATTATCTCTATACTTCTTGTATTTAATATTATTTTACATTGATATCATATTGATTCTTGACATGCTTGTCACACGAGATAGTAGTTATGGATTCTTGCATGTTTTTCGTGACCAATATATTTTTGTGTTCATGACCTGTCTGAATCCATAGGTACTAGCCGGGTGGAGAAGTACATTAGTAGACATGTAAATATACCCAGAAATATTCCTAAAATGTCTATTCTTTTCTAATAGCAGTCGCACAACTCACGTACGGTGTGCCGGATTTACCCCCTAGTCGTTTACATGTCGAAAGTGTATTTTAAATCACTTGATGGATATAGTCTTGCTGTATTACAGTTTCTTGTCATTGCTTGTCTTGTGTACCATGTCTTCCTATTTTTACTCGTATGATTCTTAACATGATTTCCTGTTCATCCACTTATCATGTATCTCAATATTAGTACATATTTATAGATTTCGTCATTTATTGATTCTTTTGTGAGATTGTACTCGTTCCATTCCTGATTGGAAACCAACATTTTTTAGGTTTAGCCGCGACCACTCTTAGCACTGGGAAGGCATGGGTATGCTGAGGTCAACCTAGATAGTTGTATTAGCTGTCTTTTCTATTTTGTGAGACATTGTATTTTCTAGCAAATGTGAAGTTGTAAATCATGTAATAATTGTAGATTTGATTTAATAATGTGAATAAGAAATAAATATAATTTTTTTGATTTTGAGCATCTTGGCTGTGACAGCGTTCTACCGCCTACTTTGTGGCGTCGGCTGACTTGGACACGTCTCGTATTCGAAAAGCGGGAGCGGGCCGTGACTATATATATATATATATATATATATATATATATATATATATATATATATATATATATATATCCTGGGGCGTGATTTTAAGATGAAAAATGGAATTTAGCGCAACACTTCGAGGAAGGTGTGCAAAAAGAGATCCCAGGGGATTCTGAGAAACAAAATCAAATGCAACACATCGAAGAAGGCACAAATGATTTGTAGCAGCAGCGACGAAGCTCCACAAAAACGTTCCTGATTAGATCAGAGAAGATCTCGTTTAGAACGAGTTAGAAATAGAGAAAAAATGAATGGAAGAAGAAATGAACAGAATGGAATCCTGCTGGGGTGACGGATCACCGGAGTTCAAAGCTAGATTCATCCCACACGAACAGCTTCTAGGAACCGGCAAGGTCGGAGAAGAACTTTGGAACACTCTGCTTTTCTGACTCCTCGGATAGCACGAAGACTCCTCGGATGGTACAAAATGGAATTGTTCCTCTCTTCTCTACTCTTGTGAATTTCGTATGAAAATTATATGGAATGGACTGGTATTCTGAGAGAGAAGAGAGAGACTTATATAGGTGCGTACAGTAGCCGCCAAGTAAGCAAAGCGTTCGGGACATGGGAAAAACCGTTCCCGAATATTTTACAAATCGTTCAAATCGTGCAAAGACACGACTGTACGAATTGGTGCACAACGTGTGCCATCTGTGCTAACTATGCTAACTGCACTAACTGCACCAAACGTACTATACCACGCCAAATGTGCACTGCTGTGCTGCACGCACTACGCGCCAACTGATCGCACGAACTGGCGCGCAAACGGGAGCGTGAATTGTCGCACAAAAAGTTTGCACGATCGGCAGCACGAACGGGTGCATAATCAGCAGCATAAAGGCTCGCATAACGAGCACAACTTAAGCGCACTATGAGCCTAGCGATGATGCTGACGTGATAAGTGCAAAGTGCACTAAGAAAATGCCACATTTTGCCTCATGAGCCCATGAGCCCGAGTCCAAGTCCGAGTCTGAGTCGCTAAGCCCCTACGGGGCTTAGCTCCAATAAAATAAATTTTAAGAGCATGACAAAAAGCATAAATGCTTAATTTTTGTGTTAGCCTTCTTTTTACTAGAAAAATAACCTTATGGCACCCCTGTGTCTCTCTACAACCACATGTGCATCTCTCAATAAGCAAAGCTATAAATAGAGATACCAATTATTTGGTCTAGGCAATGTGGGACTATGCTTCTAGTGCTAAAGGCCAAAAATAACAACAATCCCCCACATATCTCTTTATATGGGTTTGAGTGTTCCCTACAGTAATTGTCCATCACACATTAGGATAGATGTCGCTGACGACTTGAATCTTCCCGCGTGGGTTAAACAACTGTATGATACAAGAGTGGACTAAGCCTTGAATTCTATACCTTAGCTGCAATTCTTCCCACTCACACAATGTAGTCACATGTGCTTCTGGCTGTACATTAAAGGCCTTGTGCCAGCTTAGTTTCAGTGTATGTATTTTGGGCGTCTACAAGTTTACCCTCAAGTGATGGCATGATATCTCTGTTCATACACTCTAGGTGAGTTCTTTATTAAAGAGAAATGACATGAAACCTTGTACTTCCTTGCGGTGCTATGCCACCATAACATGGCTTAATACTTAGGCATTACCCCTCCCTGGAAACCTCATCGTAGTGTCATACAATTGTAGCATGAGGTCACAAGCCTCTTGCGCTTCCTTGCGGTGTTATGCCATGACGACATGGCTTGAGAGGCCGAGGCTTTACCCCTACTTGGGTACCTCTTCGTGGTGTCGTGCCACTGTAACATGAAGACATCGTCCCCTTTGTAGTGCTGTCTACAACTCTTTAATTTCATTATACAACATTAGGATACCTTCTTATTTGCGGTGCTACGCCGCTGTGACTTGGCTCACAAAGCCGAGACATTACCCCTACTTGGGAAACTCATGATGGAGTTACCCCACTGTAGCATGGAGTTGTATCACTCCTTGTAGTGCTATGCAACCGTGCTTCCTGTAGACCACAAGGCATTCACTCTGACTGAGAAATCATTAAGACGTTTAAGCCATCCTCACCACAAGATATGTTCATCGCATAAAACATATAGTAGACAACAGTGGTTGTAAGTCCGTATCATTTCCATGTCCCGGAGGACATGTACCCACTGTTCATGATATTTTCCCAGTTAGTGGTCCTTCCTCGAACGAAAAGTTAGATGCCTAGTAGATTTTTCTTTGAACTAATAATATAAAACTTTATGGTAGGATTACAATAACACAACATCAAAATGCCTTCAAGCCCATTTTACTTGCTGTGTCTTCGACCAGTTGGCGCTTGAGGCCCTTTATGAACGGATCCGTTAGGTTCTCCTGACTCCAAACATCAATCACTACAATGATACTGCTCTTGATGAGATCGTGCACTGCCATGTGCGTTAACCGCACAGTTATCTTCTTTCTGTTCAAAAAAATTATTTAATGCCACCGCCGTAGTTGTCTGGTTGTCGCAGTATATCGGTATTATCGGTATCTGTGCCCCAACCACTGGAAGATCATACATGAGCTTTCGAAGCTATTCTGTTTCTTCTGCTACAAAGTCAAGTGTAAAGAACTCATATTCAATGGAGGAACGAGAGAGAATAGTCTGCTTCTTCGACTTCCACGATAAAGCAGCTCCACCCATTATGAAAATGAATCCACCTGTGGATCTCTCGCTCTCTAACTCTGAGCACTAGCTAGCATCACTAAAGCTTTCTACTACTGGCGGATCTCCACTGTAGTACAGTGTATATGTCTGAGTCTTCTTGAGATATCTCATTACCCATTTCATAGCTTTCCAGTACTCAATGCCTGGGTTGCTCGTGAATCGGCTCAGCATTCCCACGACGAAAGTTATGTTAAGCCTTGTAGCAGTAGTAGAGTACAACAAACTCTCGATAACGCTTGCATACTCCAGCTGCCTGACGCTTTCCCTTGAATCAGGCTTTAGCTTCAAGTTAAACCTGTAAGGTGTATCGATCACTGAAAGATCCTGTTACCCAACGTGTGATCATATTCTCAATATAATGAGACTGCGACAGTGCCAGTCTAGGACTGTGACAGGATCACTAAAAGATCCTGTTACCCAACGTGTGATCATCTTTCCAATATGTGATCATCTTCTCATCATTCAGGAAAGTTATTTTTACATCCATGTGATGTATCACTAACTTATGTATTGCTGTGAGAGCAATTAATATTCTAATGGTGGTCATCCGAGCTACTGGAGCATATGTGTCGAAGTAGTCGAACCCCTGCTTCTGAGAAAACTCTTTGGCTACTAGCATAGTCTTGAACTTGTCTACAGTTCTGCTGCTTTCATCTTCTTCCTGAAGATCCATTTGCATCCGATGGGTATCACTCCTTCAGGAAGATCAACCAACACCCAAGTGTTATTAGAGGTAATTGAATCAATTTTATTGTCTATCGCCTTTTTTCAGAAAATAGTATCTCTGGTCTTCATCGTCGTATCATTGGTAAGTGGATCTGCTTCCACATGATAGGGGAAAAATTCATCTCCGAAGTCCTTTAGTCTCCTCACTCACTTAGCTGACGGTTCAGCGAATTCTGGTTCAACAGTTGTTTCTGCAACAACCATCTCTTCTTGGACTATGTTCTCATTGGAAACTTTAATTTCCTGTGCACCTTTATTATTCTTTGAAATATTCGCAAGAACAATATTTTTGTGCCCTGCAAATTTATCTTCAAAATATTATGCGTTGCGAGATTCAATGATATGATTAGATTCTATATTAAAAAAAATCTTTGAGCATCGCTCTTCTCGACATATTCTAAGAAGATCGTCTTCGTAGTCCTTGTCCCGAGCTTCTGAATCTTCAGATATGGGAGCTTTACATATGCCAGACACCCCCACACTCGAATAACATTCTAGTTAGGTATGACTTTGAACTAGAGTTCATGAGGAGTGATGTCCGAAGTTGCATGTCGCACTCTATTCCAAAAAAAGTGGTCGTCAATACAGCTTCTCCCCAGTAGCATTTTGGAATATCCGCATTCAACAACATTGAGTTTATCATTTCTAGCAACGTTTTGTTCTTCCTTTCTACTACTCTGTTAGATTAAGGAGAATACGGAGCAGTAGTCTCATTGATGATTCCATGTTCCTTGTAGAACGATGTGAATTCATACGACCGATACACTCCGCCTCGATAACTTCTTATTCTCTTGAGTTGCTATCCAGTTTGCCGTTCAGTCTCAGCCCTGAACTCTTTGAACTTCTCGAACGCTTTGCCTTTAGCCTTCAGCAAGTAGACGAACGCGTATTTTGGGAAGTCATCAATGAAGGTTATAAAATACTTCATCCCGGCTTTCGTAGAGAATTGTTTGAAGTCACAAATATCAGAGTGTATCAACTCCAGAAGATCTGTGCTTCGATTAACCCGATGAATAGGTTTCCTTGTGATCTTTGTCTGAGCACAAACTTCACATTTCTCTACCTTCTCCCATATTTGGAGATAAGTCCTAGACTAGACATTCTGTTTATTCTTTTACAATGAACATATCATAGTCTATTATGCCACAACTCAAGAGTATAATCAGAATGAGTGATTGTATTAATTATATTAGACTGATTTATAAGCTGATGTTTAAATATTCCTTCGATATAAAATGCTTTCCCTATGTATGTTCTTTTTATGGACATCACCATATGGCCAGTATTGATGTCCATCATAAGGCCTGCGTTACAGAGTAGTCCTCCAGAAAATAGGTTTTTTGTGATGGCAGGTAGATGCTTCACGTCTTGAAGCATCAAAGACTTTTCTGAAGTCAGCTTCAACACCACCGTCCCGATCCTTTGTACTTCAGCTTGTGCCTAGTTCACCACCATAACAACTTCAGAAGTTGGTATGTATGTGGTGAACCATTCCTTGTGTAATGCTCCATCCCGCTCAGCTCAATCGGAAGAATCGAAATGCTAACGGCGTTCGAACTTAGCCATACAACGGCTTGCTCGAATACCCGCTTGGTCGTGGCGACTCCTTGCTCAGGTGGGTGGCTTCGGTGAACTTGCCTCATCTTGGCCTTCACTCTAATAAAACAAAAGTTTTTAATGCATAAGTAGACTTGATAATAAAAGAGACGAATCCACATAGCTAAGAGAATAATCCCAAGTTGGGTCAGACTGAGTTAGAACATGGAAAGGTCCCACAGCCGGCTTAGAAGTATCGCACGTCGTGCTTTCAAAATGATACTCGATCCTTCGTCCCATGGCTTGGGAGAAGGAACGTTGGTCTAAGTTGCCACAAAGCTATCAACTTTGTCTAAGTCATAGGCGTCGCACGTATAGATGCTTGATAAAGCAAGTACGGTCCCATCGTCCAAGGCTTGGCATAGCCTTTGCTCGTACCACGGGTTAAGTTGTATTGCACGGCTTGTGGCATAAGTCTAGGCACCCAAAGAACTTGGTTGTTCAAGTCAAACGCGTGCACGACATGTTCCCATGGTGCAAGGCTTGATATAGCCTTTGCTCATCATGTTGTTGCATGATTAAGTTAGGCAAAGTTATGCTGGACTTTCAAAGTCATAAGAAGTACTGTCCTATATTTTCTGCGGTTGTCAAGTCACATAGTCCCACGATCTTAAGGCTTGTCATATAAAGTATGACTTGGGCGATAATGTCGCATAGAACACAAGTCAGTCTAAGGCACGAGCTACGGTCGGTTCAAGGATAAGTTTGCCACGATCTATGGGACACAAAGGAAATACGTTTGTTTAGGTCTATCTGGAAGGCTATGACATAGCCCTTCCCCGTGTTTCAAAGAATAGAAAAGTTCATACGATTATTTTTCGTCGAGACCGATCCCGTGGCTTAGAAGTCTCGCATGAAGAGTAAAAAATATGGACTTGGATAAAGAAATTTAAGGAAGAGAAAGCAAGTTGTATCATCTGTAGGCCTTGCAATTGTTGGCCCATTGGTCATGGTCGAACCTAATTTTAATAATTGATCAAACTATGTCTCGATATAAGGGCTACTTGGATTAGTTGGACAACTTGGACAATTGCCAAAGAACTACTACCTATATGTTCAAGATCGAAGTCGTTTTTGCCTTATGAGTTTGTATTTCTATATGCAACATAATTTTCACATTTATTAAGTTTAGGAATACTTTGTCCACCGAGTTGTACTGGCAAATAGGCTATCCTAAAACATTTTCAAAAATATCCAATGTTTTGAAAAATATCCCCTCTTATATAAATTCCTAACTGCTTAAAGTTTTCAAGAAGCCAAAACCAAAATCTGTTTTATAAAATACCCAAAAATTCAAAATAGGCCTCAGGAGAATTCGGCCAGAGTTCGGCCCGAATTCTCCTAGTGCCCGTTGGATTTTGAACTTGGTCCTCCTGCAGTTACGGATGCAACGACTATTTATCAAGATTCTCTCAAAGAGTTCTGTTCGAATTCTGCCCGAATTATGTCAAAGTTTTGTCTTTGGAAAACCTCTAAATAGAGAAGGATTTCAATCATTTTAACTCACTCATTCACTTTTTCATCTCTTCTCTCTAAGCTTAAACGTCTTTCAAAGTGCTCTAAAGCTTTCATTTTCAAATTCTAAGCCAGTTACAATCCTCTAGTCAATTTTCTAGGGCGGTACGATCAAGAAGTTTCAGAGAGATTGTAATCAGAGGCTTGATTGAAGAAAGACACTTCACAATTGAAGTTGGTCGAGTACTTCTGTAACGCTCCAGTCCCAAAATACGTAGGACCAGGATACGTATACATGACAGCTATGCATCAAGAGGACTCCAGCCCAACTCAAATTCGTATAAGCTGTCTGGTTATTCTAGACCAACTATATCTCAATCCACTAAATATCGATAACAATAACGAATCAAGTGCAGTAAGGCTGATCAGACCATAATACACTGATTCTAGAATAGATAAATATGTTAGAGTGGATCCCCAATAACACATTTATCATGAACAAGCTAGAGAAAAGTAGAAGCTTGTACAAGACTAGACTATAATGCAGCAAGAATCAAATATAGGACAAAATCTAATTACAGAAGAGAAAGATAAAAATCAACTAAATATACCTGCAGTCTTGGTGTAGCAATCATCCTCCATCAGTGTACCTTACCTTCATCTAATACCTGGAGAGATCACCAAGTCCTCAGGGGACTAGCAAGACACATAATATACAGGCCTACTGTACAGTAAATATCATGCAAGAAAAATAGGAATAACAAGTAGAGGAAAGGATAACACATAACTGAACTCTACAGATGGTGACAAGTTATGAAAATATAATATTAATCACGGCTATAGGTGCATGTGATAAAAATCGCAGCCCGGTGAGGCACTAACATTCCTATAACAAGTGTTCTATCGTAGCCCGGGGAGGCACTAACAATAGAGGTATAGCCACGGCTAATAAAATATTTTCTCCTAAGGTACTAGAAACTCAAGTCTATATAGTCATGTCCACGTCAAGTACGGGTCAAACAGGTCAGGGGAAACATGGCACAGACATATCAATACTATCACTAGACATGAACAAGATAGGAAAGATAGAACAAGTAAATATGGAAAGAAAAAGTAACAATCTAGGTGCATGTGAAACTAAAAAATAACCATAAATGAAGCAAGAGAAATATATAACCAAGCAAGAAGGAATGGAACTATAGAAAGTCATGTATATACTATAAAGTTTGGTAAGGTGCACTTGCCTGGAGTTTTTGTCCAATCTGTGCGGAGAGTGCAGAACCAAAATCTACCCGAACCATCCACGAAAGAATGAATCATACTCTGTGCAATATCTACCAACCCAAATCATAAACAAATATAAATTATTTACTAAATAAAATTATGACTAACCACTCTACCTTGAAAGTTTGGGTCGTTCTAAGTCGTGTAATAGCTACATAAACCATTTCATTAATCATACCACCTAGAGCTAGGTTATACTAATCTCTATGATCACTATTCATTAATAATATGGATTACAAACTCTGGGTTCAAATATTATGTTTGCATCTTGTAGTTCATACATTGAAACCTATGCCACACGAATCGAGACAAGACGATTAACCACAAGGTTAACAATCTTGTCTTGGCGATCCATACGGTCGCTTTGTCAATTTCAGCGATGTGAGATCACTGGAATTGACGGATCTCAGTTTCGACGCTCGAACTCCGAAATGCGAGCATAATATAAATTAATAACTTACTATATATGTACTTACCATATATAGACCTTAATAATATATTTATACCAAAACTAGTCATATTGACTACTCTATTTAATATAACATATATAGTATTAAATCTACATATAAAAGTAATATATTATTAACATAAAATATTACTTTTAATTCTAGAAAATATTTATAAATATTATATTTTATACATAGAAAAATATCTGTACATGATTTGTATTGATTCTACAACATTATTCCTAGACTTGGTTTACGATTTGAGGCCCGAAACAATAAATATTTAAAAATATTAAATTCTATAAAAATTCTAGAAATTAGTTAAAATAGTATTTATAATGTTAAATCTTACACAAGATAAAGTTCAATATGGTTTCATGGAGTTTTGACACTTTTGGACACAAGAAAAGCAGAATTTTTTGGAGTTCGGTGAAACGACAAATGTCATAAATTTTTAAAAATAGGAAACGGATGCAAAACCTATCCTACAGATATACGTCAGAAAGGTATCGACGTCTAAATTCTGAATAAAAATATAAGAAGGTTATAAACTGATCTTAGATAGGTGAAAAATGGCTCACAACCAGATTTATCAGTTCTGGATACCCTGTCGTAGAATCGATGCCATGGACAAACCGCTTCGAACTGGAGAATCCGACGATTAGAGGTTGGTGTAGAAACACAAAGGTGACTCTAAAATTTGGTTTGATATAAAACAAATGAGAAAAAGTTGATGAAATCTCGTCTACGAGTTGACTAACCTGCTGTGACAAATTCAGTACTAATTCGGTCGACTTCGGGTGCCTTCTGCGCCTCGTATTGATCAAATTAGGGGCTGAGGCTCCTTGGGATGGTATCCGAGTGTTAGGCGGGTGTCTTAGGGTCGAGATGAAGGTGGTAGGAGAGTTGGAAGAGGTCTGGGTGATGAGTTTTTGTGGGATAAAAAGAAAAGTACAAAAATAGAAAAGAAATTGGAGGGTTTTATTAGAGAAATATATAAAAAGTGTACAAAAATCATAGATGGGAGAGATTTACGTAAGTGGAAAGAAGTTGGGGTGGAGTAGGATTTGGTTTGGTGGGATTTGATTGCATATTCTAAAAGATAAACCAATTCTATCTCCTAGGATTTAAATTAGTTCCAAAATAGGAAAGTTGTTATAGGATTTGATTCAAATTAGATTTAATTAATGTGGCTGCATATTAATCTAAAAAATCAATCTAAGATATGTCTAATAGGTTAGGATACCCTAGGATAGTCTCCACGGGTCCCCAGTTGGGCTATTTTTGGGTCGGTAGAATTTTTGTGATCGATTTGAGTCCAATATGTCTATAGTTTCGAATTGTGTGTCAGTTAAGATAAACTAGCACATGGGAACTCAATTGAGTGGCACACCAATGACATGTGTGTTTACAAGAACAAAAAAGTCTTTATTATAAACTTATAAAAGAGTATAAGAGTATAATTAATTTCTGGGGAAGTACAACTATAGGAATCTGATCAGAAGACGATCACTTTATCCCTTGGACGATGTGATTTTGAAGACACGAGCCTCTGGAGGATGCAACAGAACTTTAGCAGGAAATTATGATCAATCTTGATGCTTTGAAATTGATTTGAAACTCTATTTATAGAGTTCTTGAAATAATTGTTTAGCAGTTATTCTGGGTTGTGCGCGCTTTAGGTTGCACGCCTCCTGTTCACTTGTACGAACGGTTGCACTAACTGTAGTGGACGTGTGGCATCATTTGATTGAGATGTGCGTGGTTGTGGGAAGTGTAGTAGGCACGTTCTGCGACACTACTAAAATCTGCTCCATTAGCGACATTTGTAAACGTCGCTAATACAGACCAAAACGTCGCTAATTTAAGTTAGCGACGTTTCTAGCGTCATTTTAGAAACGACGAAAAAAAAATGTGTCGCTAATCCGTAAAACGTCGCAAAACGTCGCTACGATGACGTATATTAGCGACGTTATTTGCGACGTTTGTTTGTGGTCGCCGTTTAGCGACATTTTAGCGACGTTTTGGCGACGTTTTGGCGAGGAAATATTTTTTACCACATCAGCAATTTAGCGACGTTATTAGCGACATTCATGAACGTCGCTACGTGATAGCGACGCTAAGAACGTCGCTAATAACGTTGCTAAATTTAAAAAACTAAAAAAATACAGAATCCAGAATGTAAATGGAACTAGAACTGGAGCTGGAGATACAATCCAGAGATTGCAACAGTACTAATTCATATATGTAGTCCAATACAAATAGTCCAATACAAATAGGCCAATACAAATAAGTACTAATAGTAGATAGTCCAATACAAATAGTCCAATACAAACAAGTAGATAGTCCAATACAAATAGTCCAATACAAAATAAGTACTAATAGTCCAATACAAAATGCATCCATAAAACTACACTACACTAACCCGACCAACCACCCCTAACCCTAACCCTCCCCTCCCCCCAGCCCCCCTCCTCACCCCCACCCCTAACCCGAACCCTAGCCCTCCCCTCCCTCCAGTCCCCCTCCCCAGCCCCTCCTCACCCCCTGCTCCCCTCCCCCACCAACCACCCTAACCCTAACCCTAAACCTGCCCTCCCACCAGCTCCCCCTCCTCACCCCACCCGCCCTCACCCCCCTCTGCCCCTCTCCCCCCACACACACACCCCTAACCCGAACCCTAACCCTCCCCCCAACCTCCCTCCTCACCCCTAGCCGCCCTCACCTCCCTGCCCCACCCCCCAGCCACCACCACTCACCACCCAACCACCCGCATCCCCCTGTCCCTCACCCCCCATCGGACCATTCCTTACCCCCAACCACCCACACTCCCCCTGCCCCTCCCACCGAGCCACCCGTACCCTTCCAACCACCAACAACCAAAATAGAGAGAGAGAGGGAGTCACGTACCGGAGAGGGAGGAGAGTCGCCGGAGAGAGTGAGAGTCGCCGGAGATAGTGAGAGTGCCGGAGGGGGAAGGAGAGAGAGTGAAATGGAGGGAAATGAATCGTTGGGGGGAATTTAATTATAATTTAGCGACGTTCATTTTAACGTCGTTAAATTAGTCGCTATTAGCGACGTAATAGCGACGACTAGCTCATGTAACTAATATACGTCATTGTCACGTCGCTATTTTCGTCGCTAGTCTAAACTATTAGCGATGTTTCAATTAAATGTCGCTAATGTGCACAATTTAGCGATATTATACTAACGTCGCTAAATTTACGTCGCTAATGGAGCAGATTTTAGTAGTGCAAACATAGTGGCATGTGCACCACGTCACTCTGTTCTGAATATTGTTTGATTACTCTGCACGAGCTTCATCAGGTTGCACGTGGGCGCAACGTAGCAACTTGCACGAGTGGTTGCACCAACTGCTGTGGATGCATGGTATCGTTTGATTGAGATGCGCATGGTCGTGGGCAGTGTAGTGAGCACGCTCTGCGAAGTTGGTAGCTTGCACGCCACGTCACCCTGCTTTAAAAATAAGAGTTGATCAAGTGGCGCCAACTAGCCAGGCTGCGTATGGGCCAACTCAATAACTGGCACCTTTGACTAGGTCTTCTGTGCTGTACTGATTAATTCTCGTGCCACATAATGACTTGTGCGAACCAACTGTCAGCATTGATTACATGCTGACAAAATCTTTTCGAGCGTCGCATTGCACAAGATTCGAATAGAATTTTCTTAATCTCCATGCTGTCAGTTTTTCAGGCAATGATGATGCCATTACAGCTTATCGAGGAAGTGTGCCACGTGGCGGTCGCATAACCTGACTCTAGCGCAACCATATGTTGGCGCAACCTGATGCTGCGTAACTTGATGGTTTGGCGCTGTCACGGCTCGCACCTACTTTTTTGGATATAAGACGTATCCAAGCCAGCCTACGCCGCAGAGTCGACGGTAGAACGTTGTCACGACCCGCATCCGCTTATTTAGGCACAATCTTGGAATTGAATTCTAGGATGACAAGCGAATTGGCACGATCGAAATATAATCGAATAGTTGGTCGTGATCAAAAAGTATTTAAGGATGATCCAATCGAACTCGTTTTTAACACAAACGATTGTGTAGGCATGATCATAGAATCAAACCTAGGAAAGGATACGAATTTGACTCGATCGAGATATAATAAAAAGAAGTCTAGTCACGATCAAAATTGTTCAAGGATGATTAAATCCAAAATCGTTTTAATATGCTTAAGATATTTATCCACAATTATTTAGGCATGAGTTTAGAATCAAAATCTAGATAGGTTTAGGAATCAAGTCGAAATTATATTAAAAGTGACAATCTGAAAAATAGAAGGATAAGAAAGGAAGGAAGAATTACCGATTTATTGAGAAGATTGTGACTAGGAATAAGCACAAATCAATTTGAAAACTTAATAGTTATATGCCAATAAGACGTAGTCTCTATGGTATTCAAAACTCGTAAACATGATCGAAGTCATTTTACAGAGAATTTATGCCTCGCCAGCGTACAACTAGCTGCAATAAACTCTTGATTCTACGACTCAAGCAAGGATACGATAACGAATACCCTATCTACTCTATCCAATCTGGACATAACAACTTAAAGACAAAGATAGGATGACCAAGATATAGCTTTGACAACATTCAATAACTTATACTTACTCGAGATTACTTCAACTTAGGGATCATGCCTTGCTAGTGCGCTGCTGGCTGCAGTGAACCCACAGTCTCCATAAGTCAAATAAGTGGCGACAGTGCACGGCTGTCTGCCATCATAAGTCAGCGATCATCCCTTCAACTATATGCTTAAAATCTCAACGAAGGTTCAAAAATCCTGAAACAAATTGACCATGATGGAGAAAGCTAAAAATTTGAACAAATTGATCATTATAGGAAAGTGTACGTATCCATCCTTGAAGGGGAGGTATCAGTTTTTGAAAATTTAAATGATTGATTAGAAGGACATGGTCGATGGCAAGATAAGTAAAAATTTTATAACCCTTATTTCACGGATATTAATATTCAATGTTGAGAGGAAAACTTTTGAATCCAAAAACTTAATTCGAGATTAATAGACAACTGAAGGAGAAGTTATTTTAAAATAATTCCTTAGGTCTAAGAAAAAAAATATAAGTGATACAAACTTATGATATGACAGTGTTTAGAAAAGACATAAGATAAAGTTGTACAAATGATCACGATTAGGGAGAAAATGACCGAAGGCAAAGGAATATAAACTTAAACTTATATTTCTCAAATATTCAAGATCGAGAGAAAAATAGGTAAAAAGCACTATGTCTACCTATTATGAATATATTTATACACAAGTATATATGCATAGCCTAAGGAAAAAATTCCAAAATCTCATTCAAGAGAAGGTTATCCTATTTTTAAGTAAAATATAAATTCAAAGAGCAATAATACGTATATTATATATAATTTATAGAAATTATTCACAATACTAGAAATGGACTACCAATATATATACACATCTATATATCTACATGGACGACGTGGGTCGCACTACATGACCACCAGGACTTGGGTCGAATTCGGGCTAGTTTGGAACAACCAGGTCTTCTAAAAGCTAATAATCTTAATAATAAGTAATTAAATTATTCCTAGGGTTATGTCACGATCTGACCTGGTTTTCTTAGTTAGTGCACACCTATGACTCGGCCTCCTCTACCATGGCTAGAACACTAGTCAAGGCACTCGACCACACTCTCAGTGCCAAAATTCTTGGTTATCCTGCTCTCCAAAACTTAACCGTGACTATGGCCTTCTATAATAAATATTTATAAAAATTTAAAATCACATTTTAACTTAAACAAATAAATAAAAGGATATTTCCAAACATTCGAAAAGATGTTACGAATCTACCCTCCTGAGAAATACTATCGAATCAAAATACGATAGTGTAACCTTCTATGAAAGTCATCTAGTAGGACCTATGTAGCAACCTCAACTACCCAAATGTCAATTTAAATTAGGTACTCCTAGTCCTAACCATTCTCTTAAAATTGATTTACACCTAGTGGTGAATGGACATTTCCTAGTCGCAGGCTCGCAATAGTACGACTAACTTAAGTACTATCACGAATTCATAATCTTTTACGAAAACAAACCTGTATGGGCCACCACAAAAACTTGTTAGACCCGCACCCGCTTTTTTGGATACGAGACGTGTCCAAGCCAGCCTACGCCGCAGAGTCGGCAGTAGAACGCTGTCGCGGCCATGATGCCCAAAATTATAAAATAACAACTTTATTGCTCATTCACATTTCTAAATTTATTACAACATTTAGAACAATTATAATTAAAAAAAATAGAAAGTTCTCACAATTCACTGAAATGATACAACTGCTATCTATTTCTAGGTTTCTATCTGCAAGTACATCCGTATCTCCCAAAGCTAAGTGAAGCCACAACAAACCTAAAAAATACTGGTTTTCAGTCAGGAATGTAACGAGTACAATCTCACAACAGATTCAATAAATGACAAAATCCATAAATCTGTAAATAATAATGAAATACATGACGAAAAGATAAGTATAGAATCATGACAAAAACTGAGCACGGTGAACAAGACATGTAAATAATAAAAATAGATAAGACCTGTAGCCAACAATATATACTATAGAACCAGATACTGTACATATCTAGTGAGTTGAAATACTACTTCGACATATAAACTGCTAAGGCTAAATCCGGCACCCCGCACATGAAATGTGCGACTGCTATTAGGCAAGAATAAGAAACGGTATCCCGCACGTGTAGTGTACGACTGCTATTAGGCAAGAATAATTTTAGATTTTTCTACACTTGTAGAGTATTTCTCCGCCCGACCAGTACTCATGGATCCAAACAGGTCACGAACACGGTAATAGATTGGTTACGAATAACATGTAAAGAATCCATAACTACTATCTCGTGTAACATCGTGTCAAGATCCAATAAAATATCAATGTAAAATACTACTATGTACATGATTCATAGAGATAATCAAATATGAAAACAATCAGAGATGTACTCGCTTGAGGTCCTGTTCTCGTGAAACCGATAATACTATACCACTCAATGAGCCATAATCAGTCAACACATACAGAAGTCTCCGGATGCTGAAATAAATATTACTAACATTTTTAGAATAGTCAAATTAGCTACAATTGTCCGTCCTTAAGTCCAATTCTGGACACAGGAACAAAACAATAATTTTGGGTCAAAACGGTATCCGTCGTTGGACCCACATTGTACCGAAAAGCGTACTAAATTCTATGGTTTCTAAAGTCATCAAACTATATGTCAACAGGTCCGAGTTTCCGATACGAACCCAA
>JANAVB010009797.1:0-265000 GCA_029216955.1 Iris pallida | reverse complement strand
AGCCTTGGCTCGGGGAAGATCTGCTTGGTCGTTGACGAAGGAATGCCCTTCTTGCTCTCTCTCTGATTGCTCTTCCGGCTTCTCCCTCTCTGTGTATATTCTCTCTCTGACTATGGGGGAAGTCTCTCTGTGTATACGTGTTCTTCTCTGATTTTTTTTATTGTATATCGTCCCCTGCTACAAGGGAATGTCACCTTGCTATTTATAATAGTGGGATGTGATCACTAGGGTTGCCAATGATTAGCTCTTGGAGATGGCGGCGGCCTGGGGATTGATCAATCCAGGCCGTTCGTTCCTGATTGTGATGAATCCGAACCATTAAGGATAGATTACACCAAATCCCCATTAGCAATTAATGCTGATTGGCATAAATCTTCCTTATAATGATTTTCCAATATCTGCGAATAAATCAAATTTATTCTTCTGCCATGTGCCCCAGATCATTAGGATTTGACCCGATCTTGGATTGCCATAGATCTGGAAGATTGATCGGCTGAGGACACGTGTCCTGAGAGCCAATGGTGAGACTGGAACCGCATGCAGATTAAGCCGCATGAGATTTAGGCCGTATAAGACTTGGGAGACGTGTCAGGACTGTCTGGGCAGTGGCCCCCTCCTTCGGACTTCTGAACCATATGATGAGCCGCATTAACCGCATAATGGTGTGTCTGCTTGAGCCGCATGGGCATGATCTTCTTGAGCCGCATAGGGATGATTCCATTTGAGCTGCATGAGACTGTCTCGGCCTGAGCCGCATAAGACAGCTTCACTCTGAACCGCATGGAAAGTCTTCACTTCGAGCCGCATAAGCACGCCCACGTGGCAAAGCCACGTGGCATTTTGTTGCTCTCGGGGGATCGTGTCAGAGATTTCTTTCTCTTCCCTAGAGATTCATTATCATGACAGAGTCATAATTACCAGCTTTGGTGTCAGGTCTGTCAACTTTTCAGAGGGGTCAGCCGTCAAAGCAATTAATGCAGCATGGGTCGGAGGGGAGCACTATCAAGCCACATGTCTTCTGAGCCGCATGGAATACCTCCGGCCGTATAGCTCCTTATGCCGCATGACTCCCTGAGCCGCATGGGTCTTTCTTGGCCGCATGAGTCAATTTCTTTAGTATTTTCCATGCTTCTACAGGACCCCCTTCAAAGTTTTCAATTTGTAAAATTGAAATACTTTGAACAAGAAGCATGGCTGTATTAGCCGCATATGCAATCCTGACCGCATAGATGTCCTGGCTGCTTGGATGTGTTATTCGCATGACTGTTTCAGCCGCGGGGGTGTGTTAGCCGCATAGATGGTCCAATCCACGTGTGCGGGTCTTTAATTGCCTCAAAGTTGCTTCAGCGCCGTCTTTGTAGGGGGGATTTCAAGGGTCAGTTCATTAAATCTTTTTGGATTTGATGCCTTGGGTGAATCTTGGAGACGAAACTCGAGGAGTCGGTTTCGCTCTTCAAGAGTCGGTCATTGGCTCACGTGTCCGCCTTCTCCCATCCTCCTATAAATAGGAGGGGTTTGAAGAGAGAGAGGACTTCTTTATTTTCTTTCTTCTCTTATCTCGCTTGCCTTTCTTTTCTTCGATAATTGATGGCTCCCAAGAAGATCGTGGCAGTGAAGGGCAAGAAGGCGGCCTCCACTTCCACCTTGGGTGCGGTTGCTGCTCCGCCTGTCGTCGTGCCTGATGTTCATCCTGACGTCCATCCTCCCATTGTTGGTAAGGACAATGTATGAATTGAGGAACCCCAACCGCCATGGCTACGTCGCATACTTTATGCACGAGCCTTCGTAAATCGTATGTTCGCCCTACGGCTGAGCTGCGAACCGCATAAGAAAAACCATTGTGTCTGTATGTGCGCTTTATCAGTGAAGCCGCATAGGCGACGCATAGACTTCTATTATGCGGAGCCGCATAAGCGGTCTTCTGAACTTGAGCCGTATAGGGCTTTTTGGAGCCGCATAAGACTTCTGAGAACTTCATGGGGCGACATGGATGTTTTCTTGAGCCGCATGTGGTTTGAAAACACCTAATCAGCTCTTTTTTATTCTCCGTTTAACTTATTTTTCTTTGTCTGTTCCTCAGTGAATTTGCCGGTTAACGCCGCCGGAGAACTCTTGGTGGGTAGCGCTTAAGCTGCTCTCGGCTATAGGTACGACCATATTGTTCAGTACGTGGCGGACCAGTTTCCGAGCGATGAGCCTATGACTAGATTGAATGCCATCAAGAATCAGCCTTTCCATTTCCTTAATGCTATGATGAACTCCGGAAAATTTGAAGGAGAGTTTTTGAAGCCTGCGTTCTTTTTTGGAGACGCCTTGACCGTGGGGAACGATCATGTTCTAGAGGTGTCGGAGGATTGGAATTTTGTTTCTAACGGGATGGTGATCCGTATCCTTCAGATGGAGCGACACTTTCCATTATCTTGGTTCAATATGCTCCCTTTGGACCGGAAGATGGAGGGGACTTTAACCCCTACCAGGAGTGGGATGTTCGTAGGGAACATCCGTTATAATAACCATCTGAAGTCTGTGGTTGCTGGCAAGGTGCATACCAGTTGTTCTGTGACAGGGTTGGTCCCAGGTTCTTTTCTGAATGTGGCAGGTCCTAATTTCACGTTTTCTACCGCCGATACTTTTATAAATCGACTTGCCCGGAAAGGCTCCTATCCCGTTGGTCGGTTGACGTTTCCTGGTTGGATACACCCTATTCCCTCGTGGATCAATTTATCTACCTGGATCCTGCAGAAGTATGAGGCTTTTTTGTGCGAGATTGGCCTGTACCATGCTATCCGAGGTACCAGTCATGGCTTGTTCATAAACAAGAAGCTATTCATGTCCCTGCTGAAAATGTATAATTGTCGTACAGGGACCTTTTACACACCTGTAGGGGAGATGGGACTCGCGCTCTATGAGATGCATGCGGTCTCCAAGCTTTCTTGGGGGGACGAAGCGTTTGAAGCGTATACTCCCACTAATGAGGAACTCGAAGATTTGGAACGACGGTATCCTGGCTTTGCGGTCCTTTACCAGGAGATATTGTGCCATTATAACACATGCCATCAGATAACCCGAAAGGATAACCTGGAAGGGAATGCTCCCTACACTAAGGATTGGGTGCACTATCTCTTCTCAGCAGATGCCTCAGGTCTAGTTACCTCTCGTCGCCCTAGGTCTCGGGAGGCGATCGAAGAATTGGTGTCATCTACCAGTGACAGATTCGGGAGCCAAACCGATACTTTCGATTACTTTTTTCAGGATACTCAAGAGCTGTCTGAGAAAGTGCTTCTGGCGGGATTTTTGATGATCTGGCTACGAAATTGTGTAGTCTCGGGAGGAGCCGGTTCTATTGAGAGAATTAGTTGTAACTTCATCCTTCCGGCTGTGAAGTTAGTCTTGTGAATCAGGCTAGCTCTCCTTCCGGCTATGGTGTGTAGCATACACCGTGGCCTTCATACCTTCACGTCCAAAGTCATTGCCCGCGATGTGGCCAAGGATTTTGAACGAACTGAGTTACCTTATCATTATTTGATGGGGTGGCTGCTGATACATTATCCATCTTTGATGAGGTCGGGCTCTGAGGGCAGTGTGACTGATGAAGACGCCCTTATCTTCCGTTATCGTGATGAGCCTTGGGAATGTGAGGCTATACGGGTTTGCCGAATGGTCTTGGCAAGAGCAGATAAGTATCATATTTTCGTATCCGTCCCTCGCTTTTCTGCCAGGGACATAGAGACTGTGCATATAGACGGTATTGCACCTCCTCAACTTCTGGATGGCCAGATGCTCTTATGGTTGCGTAACATCCGTCCCTCGCATCTGGTGTACCGTAACCGCAATGCTGTTTTTCTGGAGCCGTATCTGCCTAGCAGGTTTGCCCGGCAGTTTGGGTACAGCCAACTTTGTCTAGACAGCCCCAGCTCTTGTCTGGGTTATGAAGGAAGTCTTCTTGATGGTATCAGAGCTTGGCAATATTATGATTCGTTCCATACTCGCGTTATTTTCTCGGTCCCTTCCATTAAGGAGTCAGTGGGGATCTTGTATATGGCGGCTCTGTATCACGTTATGGCGAACAAGCCTCCGGTCGGTTTTGACCTATGTACCAGTTTTATTGTTGGCACCGGTCTGGAAGAAGGATTTCAAGGGGCCAAGAAAAGGAAGACTAGAGCCGAAGTGCCAGATTTGGATTCCGCTGCCGAGGGTGATGAAGGCAACGAGCGTGATGTAGATGACTCTATCCTCCCGGTGGTAGGCGCAGAGGTGGGTCAGTCGCCTGTTGTGTCAGATGAGATGCTGAGGGATCAGTCCTCTGTCGCGCCTGGTCCTATTCCGAAACGTAGTAGGCAAGCTTCTCCTGTAGGCAGTGTTTTTCGATCCCGGAAGCTGGTTGCGACTAGGCGCCATCCGCTAGCTATAACGGTAGGTGGAGAAGAAGTCAATCCTGCGTCAGAGGTAACAAAACTGCTCTCGATCTTTTTTTTTTTGAAAGGGACGTGGTCCCGAAATGTGTAGTACTTCTTTTCTTCTTTCAAATAAAGAGTATTTTCCATTCTACCCTTCATTTGTATTGCCTGTTGTGCCTGTGATATTGTGGTGATGCTCTCTCCCACGTGGGAGATATATTTGTGGACCTGTTATCCATGGCGTACCTTGGTTTTAGGTAGAGATAACAAGTTTTGGTCAGGGTACCTGAAGCAGCCATAGCAGAGTGGTCATGGGTGCTCTTGGTATTGGGAAAAGGAAAGCCGTGGAGCGGCTGGGCTCCCGTGGCATGATAAGATGGTAAGTTTGTGTTAAGAAGCTCAGCTGAGGATATTTGTGGGCCTATTATCCTTGGCGTATCCTGGTTTAGGATACAGATAATAGGATGAAGGAGAACTGACCTACTTGCTCAGAGGTAACGAGGACATGGCAAGTAGGAAAGTTTTGTAACCGTAGAGTCTTCCTACACAGATGTAATGAGTACATGGCATGGGTGGACTCGTCGGGGGGTATTGGAGATCAACAAAGGATATTTATGGTCATCAGAGGACATTTGTGGTCAACAGTGGACATTTGTGGTCAACAGAGGACATTTGTGGTCAACAGTGGACATTTGTGGTCAACAGAGGACATTTGTGGTCAACATAGGACATTTGTGGACCCATTACCCTTGGCATACTCCGGTTATGGGTACAGGTAATAGGTTGAAAGGGGATCATCATACTCGCTCAGAGGTAATGAGGACATGGCAAGCATGAAGGTTTCTTCGACGGAGCCTTCCCATTCAGAGGTAATGAGGACATGACAGGAGTGGGCTCAATGAAGGGGGGTACGTAGAATAACTCAGAGGTAATGAGGACATGGATGTTCTACGTAGAGGGTGATTTGTTTTTGGCGGAAGTGGGATGACTCAGAGGTGATGAGGACATGGTCGTCTTGGAAGTTTGTGGATCCGTTACCCTTTTTTTTTGTGCACTAGGAGTGCGGGTAGTGGATCATGAAGGAGGATCACTTTTAGAAAGAAAGTTCAGAGGTACGAGTATACATGACGTTCTTTTAAAAGAGTGACTAGAATGTAAGTTCAGGGGTACCAGCGGGTACGTGACTCTACAATCCATGAATGTTGGAATCAAAGTGTAAGTTCAGAGGTACCAGCGGGTACATGACTTGGTAATTTGGGATATGAGTTCAGCGGTACAAGAGGGTACGTGACTCGATAAGTTGGAAAATTGGGGGGTTGAGTTCAGTGGTACCAGCGGGCACATGACTCAAACTTCGGCAAATGTTGTTTAAACATAGTATTTCTTCAGGAACTTGCCGTTGATGGGCAACATGAGCAAGTCTCCGTTCTGCTTGGCGAGGCGGTAAGCACCATTGGAGAACACGGCCTCGATGATAAATGGGCCTTCCCATTTTGGCTGGAACTTACCGGTGGACTTGTGAGTCATGACCATCGGCCTCCTGACTGCCAAAACAAGATCGCCCACTTGGAATATTCTGACTTTGACCTTTTTGTTGAAGGCTCCTGAGATGCGTGCTTGGTATAGCTCGATCCTTTGCTGAGCTAGGAGGCATTTTTCATATAAGGCCTCTAACTCTTGTAGTCGACGTCGGTAGTTATCATCCGTTGTCAATTGATAAATAAGGGCAACGCGGAGTGAGGAAATCTGAGTCTCCAACGGGAGGACTGCCTCACTCCCGTACACCAGAGAGAATGGTGTATTCCCGGTGGCTGTTCGAACCGTGGTACGATAAGCCCATAAGCATTCGCCGAGCTTCTCGTTCCAGTCGCATTTGTTGGAGGAGACAAACTTTTTGAGGAGTTTGATGATTGTTTTGTTGAATGCCTCTGCTAACCCGTTTGCTGCCGGGTTGTATGGTGTCGAAGCGACATTCTGAATGCGGTGTTTGTCGCAGAATCTGTAGAATGCGTGGCTTGCAAACCGAGGACCGTTAACGTGGATGATCCTTCGTGGCAGTCCAAAGTGGTAGATGACGTGATATTAAGGAAGCTGATCACGTTTGAAGTCTTAACTTCTGCGAGTGGGACACCTTCCGCCCATTTGGAGAAGTAATCAGTGATCGCAAGTATAAAGCGATGTCCTCGGGAGGAAGGTGGGGTGATTGGACCAATAATATCCATCCCCCAGGCTTCGAATGGCCAGGACGCTACCGTTGGATGTAGGAACTCGGATGGTTGATGAATGAAGTCTGCGTGGACTTGGCAGGCCTTGCATTTTCTGGCATAATCTATCACATCTGCCACCATCGTGGGCCAGTAGTAGCCCATCCGGCGAAGGCGGTCTTGCAGTTTAGGGCCAGGCTGATGGGCCCCGCAGACACCGTCATGAGCCTCTCGTACGGCTTCTTTGGCTTCTGCGTTCGACAAGCACCGGAGCAACAATCCGTCGTAGGAGCGGCGATACAGCATTTTTGTCTCTGTATCGTAGAAGAATCTGAGAGAACGCCGTCTGATAGAAGTACCCTCCTTCGGGTTCTCGGGCAGGATGTCGTAGACCACGAAGTCTATGAATGGTTGTCTCCAGTCTGGCGCTTCGTCGATCATCTGAGCAGAATAACTCGCCACGGCTTGAACGTTGTTCTTGGGGCAGACCAGCTCATGGCCGATTACATCGACCGAATGATGAGAGTGGTTTGGCACTGCTAGGGAAGCAGCAAGGCCTGCTAGGGCATCAGCTTCGATATTTTGGAGTCTGGGGACGTGTTTGATGAAGAATCCCTCGAATGATGAGATAATGTTGATCACTATTTGGTGGTAGGGGATCATGTCTTCATGGCAGACTTCGTACGTCCCCCGAATCTGGTTGACGATTAATTGCGAATCGCCGTATGCTTCCAGATATTCTACCTCCAGCTCTTTTGTAAGTTGGAGGCCAATGACCAGAGCAGGGTTCCGTGAGAGAGTAGGCACGATTGATCACTAGCCCGGTAGGAGAGACTAATACTACTCCGACCCCGACGACGATGTTTTCCTTGGGTCCGGTTCTTGAAGCGCCATCGAAGAACATCTGCCATATGTTATCGTGGGTGGTTGTATTCGAATCGGCGACCTCATATGGGATTTCTTCGTATATTCTGGATGATTCCGATCCTGGGTGGGCTGCTAAAAAGTCTGCCAGGGCTTGACCTTTGACTGTCTTTTGTGGGACGAAGATCATATGATAAGGGGACAGCAATATTGCCCATGTAGCGAGGCGAGAGCTGAGTGCCCCTGGTTTAGTCACGAGGACCCTGAGAGGGTTGATTCGTGAGATCACGTGTATCGTTTTTCCGGTGACATAGTGTCGCATTTTCTGAATGGCGAACACCAGGGCGAGGCATTCCTTCTCCATAGCGGTGTATCGGTGCTCTGGCCCAATCATCATTCGGTTGAGGTAATATATGGCCTGTTCATAGCCTGCGTCGTTGTTCTGTGCCAACAGAGCCCCGAGGGAGTGTTCTATTGCTCGTACATAGAGCAGGAATGGTTTTCCAGGAACGGGGGCCACCAAAATTGGAAGATTTGACAAATATTCTTTGATGCTGTCGAAAGCACGCTGACATTCCTCGTCCCATACGAATGAGACTCCTTTCTTCATGAGGTCTATGAACGGTCGGCATCGCCTGGAGAGGTTGGAAATGAACCTCCTGATGTAAGCTAGCCTCCCTTGGAGGCCTCTGAGTTCGCGGAGATTTCTCGGAGGACCCATCTCCATGATTGCCTTCGTCTTCTCAGGGTCTACATGGATACCCTGTGCAGTGATGATGAATCCCAAGAACTTCCTGCTGGATACGCCCAGAAAGGACTTTGTAGGGTTCATTTTTAAATTGTGCGCTCGCATTAGGTCGAATACCGTCCTTAGATCCTGCAGATGGTCTCCCTTGCAGCGACTCTTAATGGCTATATCGTCAACATAGCACTCTACTGTCTTGCGTAAGAGGTCTCTGAAGATGATGCTCATGGCTCTTTGATAGGTGGCACCAGCATTCTTCAAACCGAAAGACATGACTGTGTAGCAGTACGTACCAATTGGCGTTCGGAATGATGTATGCTTTTCGTCATCAGGAGACATTTTGATTTGGTTGTACCCCGAGAAGCCATCCATGAATGACATACGTTCGAGGCCGCAGGTATTTTTGATCATGATGTCTGTAATAGGAAGGTAGAATTCATCTTTGGGGCATGCCTCGTTCAGATTACGGAAGTCGATGCAGATTCGAATCTTTCCATTCTTCTTTAGGACGGGTACTATATTGGCGACCCAATCGGGATGTTGCTCCGCACGAATGAAGCCGCTGGCTATTAGTTTATTGACTTCGGCTTCGATCACGTCCATGATGCCTGGGCGGAAGCGTCGCTGTTGTTGCTTGACTGGCTTCGTATCTGGCCGAATGTTGAGTTTGTGAAGAGCAATGTCGGGATTTAACCCTGGCATGTCTTCATAGCTCCAGGCGAACACATCAATGTGTTCTCTGATAAGTTCTAGCAGCGACTCCTGTTCTTCATCTGTTAGGCTTTTGCTGACGAAAATTGGTTTTGGAGAAGATTCGCTGCCGAGATCCACTTATATGACCTCCTCTACAGTAGGAGGTTCTCTTTGTTCGAACCACTTTTCCCATTATGCGTCCAACTGCTGGGCCCACAGTTCTAGCTCGAAGATTTCGAGGATGTCTTCGTCTTCTTCGTAAGTGTCGGCGAATGCCATGTTGACTGTCATGACTTGTCTGAACATATCTCCGATGCTGGTATCCGAGTCAGAAGTTGGTGACCCGGTTGAATGTGACTGCCAGTCGCATTCTTCATCTGAACACTCAGGGGTTGTAGTAGGTGTTACATACCCCAACCCGCATCGAGTTTTGCTATAGTAGTCTCGTGGTTTGCCTGCCGGGACTGGCAACTTCAAAGGTAATCGTCGCCCAATGCCGTAGTTTAAACCTGGCATCGTCTCCAGATCATACCCCTGTTTCTGTATGAGATATTTGGATTGGGGGCTATAAAGATATAGAGGCAATCTTCCGGCATCTGACCCAAGGTCGGCTTCCTCTATGGTGAAGGGATGCGGGTTGTTCGTCCGGCCGAAGATGATCGGATGATCCCCTCCCTCGATTATTCGGTAAGCGTCTTCTACTGGAGTAAGCTGGATCGCGGTGTACACATTTGTCACTTGTGTGTGCAGGTGAGTGCCTATACCGTGTTCCATAGCATACATTGTACATAGCTTATTGAGCTCGGTGTAGTTCAAAGATAACCCCTTATTGATGAAGTAAGGTATCTTTTCTAGGGGGATTACATCATCTGCGGAGGGGACATCGGTGTGGGCAGCCACGTACTTGGCTAGCTCTGGTTCCTCTTCGGCTACCCCCTGTGTGAATAAAGACTGAGAGGACGACCTAGTCAGCTTGATCTTCAGAGGCTCAACTGGCGGAGCAGAGCATGGAGTTATTGGTAGACTAGCAACCCCCAGTTTGGCACTCGATGTAGGACGAGGAGTGGCTGGTTCGCTTGAAGTGTCAGACCTCGTATCGGGGTGATGACCCTTCTTAGGCAGGCGTATCGTCAGAGGTCTATCGGAGGGATTGAGCTTCTCTGTCTGGGATTGACCGACTCTCGGTAGTCTGATGGTGAGTGGCCCTGTTGTGGGTCTCGGTGCTTGGCCAGACCTTGGCAGCCGGATTCTCATCTGCTCTTCTTGTGCCGAGAGACTGATTGCGTCCTTACGCAGTGTGGCCGTAAGGGGTACGAAATTGCCTGGTTTACGAGCCTGGAGGTGGATTGTCAGAGGTTCTTCTGATCCCGTGGTCGCTTCAGCATCAGTTTGTTCATTTCCTCCTTCAAGGTGCCTCTTCGACTTTTCGTATAGGCAGGAGTTCGAGTAATAAGATTCGACCCCTTTGAAGGGATCGATGTCAGCAAATTCCGTCCTCACGAAGCCGTGCTTGTCGACATATTTGAAGCATTGGTGTAGCGTGGAAGGCACGATCATGTAATCATGTATCCAAGGGTGCCCCAAAAGGATGTTGTAAGAAGTGTCGGCATCTATGACGTAGCAAGTGACTTCTGATTGGAGATCGCCGATCTGACATTTCAGACGGATCTTCCCGATTGGGTAGCTCCTGCCCGAATTGAACCCGCTGATGGCGGTATTTGTAGGGGTTAGGCGATGCATCGGAATGCGAAGATGATGCAGTCGTCCTTTTGGAATGATGCTTATGGAAGACCCAGGGTCAATATGCATCCTGTCCACCTTTATGTCGCCGATGTAGCCTGTGTAGTATAATGGGCGATCGTGCAGGTTAGTCTTGATGAGCATGTCTTGTGGAGTGAAGACGATGTTGGGCATTGCTCCCGTACAGGCACTGTCTTGGAGGTCTGCGGGCTGATTTTCTCCCGTAAGGTTGACCTGAGCCAGGTACGCGTCGGCATTTTGAAGTGCATCGCTCAAAGCTGTGCGGACGTCCTTCGAGAGCCTCAGGAGTTCATATAAGGACAATTTGGCCGGTGTATTGGCCAATTGCACCAAGATGTTGAAGTTGTAGGGCCTCTCCAGCCCCTGAGGTGTCTCCTTTCGGAGGGATTTGTCGAAGCGAGTCTCCTTCGGCCTAGGCTTGTCGGTCGTCGAAGGCTGAGCCGGTCCCGGAGCATCCGTGGTAATGGGCGGATGATCATCAGTCAAGTTTTCAGCCACAGGTTGAGATTGTGCTCCGGATCGAGTAACAACGGCCGTGACTTCCTCTTCATCTGCCGAGGTGGTACGGCAGGATCTGACTTTTCCACTTTTCTTTTTAGAAGATGGAGTGGACTAGGTTACCTCGTGGACTAGGTCCGGATGGATCCACATAATTTCCCCTCGTGATGTGGTGAGGGGTACTAGACCAGCAGCTTGATCGCGAGCAGGCGGAAGATTAGCAATCTCCATCGTTGCCAGAGGGATGGGTATAACCCCGTCCTGAGTCTCTGTTGGAGGAAAGCTGCCAAATTGTACGGACACCATGTTGGCTGCCACGGTTACCTCCTCGAAATCGATGGCCAGGGCGTTCGAATCGATGAGGTTTTGGATATATCGTTTCAGTTGGTAGCAGTCGTGCGTAGCATGGTGGACGTAGCGGTGGTAGTGGCAGAACTTCGGATTCTCCAGATCTGCCGGACGAGGCTCTCGTCTTGGTGGAGGAAGCTGAATCCTATCTCCTTGTATGAGTATGTCCAAGATAGGCTTGACGTGACCGTCTTCAAAAGAGTAAGTGATTTGAGGCCATTGTTTGTCTGCTGGTTGCGACTCAGGCTTTTGGGCTGTATCGGCCACCATAGCCTGCTTGCCTCTGTTGTCCCGGTTGTTGGAGGGGCTACCCCCATTTTTGTTGGTGGTACTGGGACGCTTACCCTTGTTCTCTCCTTCTGAGATATGCAATCCCAGTTGGCGAGCCTTCTTCAATCGTTCTTCGGCACTCGTAGCACTGATGATAAAAGCCTTCCAGTCCTTGAATTGACTCTCGCCCATCCAGAGACTAATTGTTGGGAGTAGTCTCTTTTGGCAAATTTCGATCAAGGAAGAGTCTGGGTTGCCAGATGGTAACTTCATTGCGGTTTGACGAAACCGCTCAATGTAATTCCTCGTCAGCTCTTTCTCTCCTTGAATGACGTCCATGAGGGTAGACATCGTGACGTCCTGCCCTACCTCATAGAACCTCTCCAAGAACAGGCGTTTGAAGCCAGCGAAGAAATAGATGCAATTGTCTGGCAGGTTGCGGTACCAATCGAAGGCGACTCCTTCCAATGCCCCAATGAATAACCGCGTGAGGATAGCGTCATCATGGGGCAGATGGTCGGTAGTGACCTCAAAGTAAGTGATGTACCGACTTGCTGAAGTCTTGCCATCATATGGGTTGATATTGAACGGCTTATATCTTGGTGGAAAGGGAACATCCCTCCATTCAGCAGGATATGGTTGCCGTATTCTGAGGTCTTGAGAGTTTTCTCGGGCGTGGAACATTGCTCGGAGCTCCTGAACCTCTCTTCTTACTTCTCGGGCCTCATCTGTCGCGGTAGGGGCCGTTATTTCGGGAGGATTATTGCCCGGGTTCGGTGCCGCTGAATTTGAATCTATGTTGATTGCGGGACCCATGCTTGTCTGGCCAGGTGTCACTCCCTGTAGAGTAGGAAGTGCCGCTTTGATCTCATCTACATACTTGACCAAGGCGTACAATATGGCCTCCAAAGTGTCGATGCGCTGGCGATCACTGGAACTGCCTTGATTGCTGTCTGTCATGAACACCGTCTTCACATGAGGAGTGATGGAAGGAGTGGTGGAGGATGTACCCTCCGAGTCGTACCCATGCATCGAGAAATCATCAGGATATGTGGGGATGTTCTCTTCAGGTTCGGACTCGGAAGGAATAGTACCCCCAGCTTCGGAGCTTGCTTCGTCTAGGATGTCCTCGGGGACGTCGGTATCTGTCGGGGGAATTGCTTCCTCCAGTCCGTCTTCCTGGAATGTTGGATTGTCGTGGATGTTTGGAGGAGTGCTACCCCCAGTTTCGACGTCCCCCAGTGATGCAGACGACGAACTTCCTACTGCAGTAGTTTTCGTCTTCGAACGGGTGTGTTGGAATACTCCAGTGGAGGACAACCCTTTAGACGACGGTTTCTTAGCTGCAGTAGTTGACACCTTTGGGCTGGAGATGCTTGTTTTCTTCCCTCTTCCCTTGGCGGGAACTTTCTGTGCGGACTTGCAGGAGACAACAGGAGGTGCCTCGTCTTCTGAGCTCGGGTGATGTAGTCTTTGGAAGACGGATGGCCGGTCTTCTGTCACCGCCGCATTGCTGCAACAGCAGTTGACGATGATCTGGGTGCAGTGATGTCCGTGTGAGGACTCCTTGCACATAGAAGCTCCTTCTCTTTCCTTGCGTTTGTGGAGGATAACCTCACGCAGGTCAGAGGAACCACTTTGTCCGTTTGTCGCCGGGGGCTGGACTTGAGTGGTTTTATACAACTTCCCAGCAGAGGCCCGTGTGATAATCAGCGGGACGCCCCGATAGTCAGAGGTTGGGGCAGCCGTCTGGATTTGATGAGCCCGCGCTGCCCTAGACTTCCTCCTTTTAGCACCTGTGGGTGCGTAATAGGAGGAGTCTAAGTTGAATACCATAGAGTCTGGATTATCATCCAGAGAATAATCAGAGTCTTGATCGCATAAGAGCCGGTCGAAGACTGATCGAGAGAAGCGTGGAACGGACGCTATGCGGCTAGCATTGGGTACCGTACAGGCTGTCTGCATGCGGCTGTCTTTTGTTGTGGGATGAGTCCTTATGCGGCTAGGAATCACGACCGTGCAGGCTGACCGCATGCGGTTGGCATCTGTGGCCACATAGGTTTTCTGCAAGCGATTGACTTTAATAGCCGCATGAGTCTCATCCGTGCGATTGGCAACTATAGCCGCATAAGTTATGCGGCTGACAGATGTGGCCGCATGAGTTTTCTTTATGCGGTCGGCGGTTGTAGCCGCATGGGCTTTCTCCCTGCAGCTAACACCCTTCTGCGGCTCGGATCGCGTAGAGTTCCTCTTTGCCCCTGCAAGTCCAGCATCATAGTATTTTCTTCTGTCGGACTTGGGGACAGCAGAGTTGTCTACGGTCTAAAGTGGGGCCGCAGGGGAGTCTTTCTCGCCATCTTGAGCAATAGAGAGCGCTCCATCAAGGGCTTGCGGAGGAGCAAATGATTTTGGCCTCCATTCTTTGCGAGCCATTATGGTGCAGGTGCGCTTCTGGACCGGGCCAGTGCTACCTTCAGAGAGCATCTCTTCGAACGCCTGTTGGTCGAAGCGTACGACCATCTTCTGTTGTGTAGAGCCAAGTTTGGCAGCGTCCGATTGCATCACCAACTTCTCAGCCGTGGAGAAGTTAGTCCCCAGCAGAGTCGCCATCGTGTTTGCCATTGATTGTAAAAGAACAGAACAATTATCGGAGGACTGAACTTAGACTCACAATACAAACTCGCTTGTACAAAGAAAGCCTAGGGACGAAAACCTAGGTACAGCAGTCTAAGTACAATTGTTTATTTTTGATTCTGGGGGTGACGATAGAGGCTCGGGAAAGCGACGGCCGCTCTGCCTTACTCCTTGGACGATCGGTACGCAGCCTTGGCTCGGGGAAGATCTGCTTGGTCGTTGACGAAGGAATGCCCTTCTTGCTCTCTCTCTGATTGCTCTTCTGGCTTCTCTCTCTCTGTGTATATTCTCTCTCTGACTATGGGAGAAGTCTCTCTGTGTATACGTATTCTTCTCTGATTTTTTTTATTGTATATCGTCCCCTGCTACAAGGGAATGGCACCTTGCTATTTATAATAGTGGGATGTGATCACTAGGGTTGCCAATGATTAGCTCTTGGAGATGGCGGCGGCCTGGGGATTGATCAATCCAGGCCGTTCGTTCCTGATTGTGATGAATCCGAACCATTAAGGGTAGATTACACCAAATCCCCATTAGCAATTAATGCTGATTGGCATAAATCTTCCTTATAATGATTTTCCAATATCTGCGAATAAATCAAATTTATTCTCCTGCCACGTGCCCCAGATCATTGGGATTTGACCCAATCTTGGATTGCCATAGATCTGGGAGATTGATCGGCTGAGGACACGTGTCCTGAGAGCCAATGGTGAGACTGGAACCGCATGCAGATTGAGCCGCATGAGATTTAGGCCGCATAAGACTTGGGACACATGTCAGGACTGTCTGGGCAGTGGCCCCCTCCTTCGGACTTCTGAACCATATGATGAGCCGCATGAACCGCATAATGGTGTGTCTGCTTGAGCCGTATGGGCATGATCTTCTTGAGCCGCATAGGGATGATTCCATTTGAGCCGCATGAGACTGTCTCGGCCTGAGCCGCATAAGACAGCTTCACTCTGAACCGCATGGGAAGTCTTCACTTCAAGCCGCATAAGCACGCCCACGTGGCAAGGCCACGTGGCATTTTGTTGCTCTCGGGGGATCGTGTCAGAGACTTCTTTCTCTTTCCTAGAGATTCATCATCATGACAGAGTCATAATTACCTGCTTTGGTGTCAGGTCTGTCAACTTTTTAGAGGGGTCAGCCGTCAAAGCAATTAATACAGCATGGGTCAGAGGGGAGCACTGTCAAGCCACATGTCTTCTGAGCCGCATGGAATGCCTCCGGCCGCATAGCTCCTTATGCCGCATGACTCCCTGAGCTGCATGCATTTTCTGAGCCGCATGGGTCTTTCTTGGCCGTATGAGTCAATTTCTTTAGTATTTTCCATGCTTCTACAGTATTCTCTTCTTCTTTCTGATGTATGCAGGGGCCAACTGATAAAAATTCCCAGAACCGGTATCGGTGGTCTTGGATGCTATAAAGTTGAACCATTTTGACACACATATCAGAGAGCTCAGAACTCTTTATGCTTAAAAGGGCTTCCTCGAGATGGTAGGAAGGGCCTTTATACATGGGAGTTGGACGATGGAGGCACAGAATTAGGAATCGTATCACAAGGGTGATTTCATTCCTACTTCTCATGAAGGGTCATCTCTTCTCCACTAGTTGTATTGACATCAACTTTTCTTCGAGCTGTTGCACTCCGTGGTTCTCTTCTCGTCGTTTTTGTAGGAACGAAATAGTAAAGCGTAGTACTCTAGAGGGGGGGTGAATAGAGTTGGCAGCGGAATAATGCTAATTAAAAAATGTTAGCAGTACAATCACAGAATATTAATCATAACTGAAATAAAGTAAAGACAGAGTTAAGAGAGCAAACGCAAAGACAACGATGTATACTGGTATCCCTCTGTTGAGGACTAATCCAGTCGGTAGAACTCTTGCTACCAGTTGAATCCACTATTGGAAAAATCGCAAGTTTTCTTACGAAGTCCTTGCAACTTCTACAACGCGAGCTTTGATACGAAGAACTCGTCCAACTTCAAATGTGAAGAGGTATTCTTCAATCAAGCCTTCTGATTACAATCTCGCAGAAACTTTTAGACCGTTCCGCACTGGCAAATCGACTAGAGGATTGTAATTGGCTTGGGATCTGAAATTGAAAGCTCTAGAAAACTCTTTGAAAGACTGAAAACTTTAGATAGAGAGAAGATTGATAGTGAATGAGTGAGTTGAAATGATCGAAATTCTTCTCTATTTATAGGAATTTCAAAGGAAGACTTCTGATAGAATTCGGACAAAATTCGGGCAGAACTCTATGAGCAAATCTCGGTCAAATCCGCAACTGCAGGAGGACCAAGTTCCAAGGATTCAAAATCACAACGGCCACTAACCGAACTCTGGCCGAACTCGGTCCGAGTTCTGTCAGGGTTTAGTCAGGGTTTTGAAAAAGCTTTTTGGTGATTTTTGAAAACCTTTTTGTAAACCTTTTTGAGAGGTCATTTTAAAAACATTTTGAACTCATTTGAGGATAGCCTATTTGCCAGTACGACTCGGTGTACAGCATATTCCTAGACTCAAATAAAATAAAAAATATATTACATAAGGAATTACAGACTCGAGTAGGCAAACAGATCTTCGGTCTTGAATTCAGTGGATAGCCATTCTTGATTATGTTCAAGAGTTCGAGATGTCCCGACTAGCTTTGTACATCCAGACAGAGTTTATTCAATTATTAAAATCAGGTTTGACCATATGACCAAATGGGCCAACAATCTCCCCCATTTTGATAATTGACAAACTATGAATGATATAACATTAAGCTTGTTCAAAATATCAAAAAGAAGTAGAATTGTTCATATCCTGTATTATCTCAAAAAAAATGTTAGATCTTTAATTTTCTTCCCCTTTGTCACTTAGCAAAATAATTGCAAAAGATAAAGCTCCCCCGCAATCAAATGCATAAGTAACAAATAGTGAGAAAACTTATATAAAAGAAATAAGGCATAAAACTAGAGAAATATCACAAGCATGTATTGTAAAAAGAATCATCACAGGCATGTAATTGCACAGGCAGTAATAAAGAATGAAGCAATATAAGAAATAGTGCTAGCATAAACTGAAACTAAAATATAGTGCTGAAATAAACTGAATGCCATAAACTGAGGCATAATAAACATGTCCATGAAAGAAAAGAGTACTAAAGCATACTAAAAAGTGCTAAAAAAAGTACTGATAATAACTTGGAATGTCGGAGCATTTCTAAGTGCACAATAAAATATCACTCAAAATCATATAGTCACATCTCCTTATCATCATCCTCATCATCATCATCAGCAGCTCTACCAGCATGTCCTGAAGTAGCAGCTCCAGAGGTACCAGCGCCAGAAGGATGCAGAGGGGCGCCAGCATAGAACTCACCAACATAATCACGACGGGAAGCACGGTCAGGACGGTACCAATCATAGGCGTTATCGGGTTGGAAGTAGGCATGAACATCCTCATCCTCACAGCGGTAACCGGAGAAAGCTGGATCTCTAGGGATGGAACCGACTGAATGACCAGTCTGGGCGAAACGAAGATCAGCTAAGGAGTTTGCAAGCGCCTGATAGCGGGTGACGTCGTGAAACTCACGCTCGCAAGCCATGTCCGTCATCGAGACGTGCAAAGTAGATAAATGCTGATGTATGCCCTCAAATGTCATGGCATACTGATGAGGTGGTGGAGGAGGTGCAGTAGGAGGAGCAGGAGGTGGAGCTGAAGCAGTCATGCTACGACGAGATAACTGAAGAAACTTGGGCTCAGAGTCCTGAGTACAAGTCGACAGATCGATATTGAAGCGCTAAAAGATGCGTGGGAGAATCATCGCGTAAGAGAGATTTCTATCTCTTGCACGACAACGACCCATCATCTGAATCATGGTCTTAGGGGCAGAAAATGGAATCTCCTTAAGAATGTGGTACATGGCGGATAGCTCAAGAGAAGTCACATCATCCTTTGAAGTAGATTTTGGAAGGATAGTGGAATAGATGATGCGATGCAATTCATAGTTAAACAAGTTCAGGTTGTTAGCCTTGAACTTTCCAGAGCGTACTCTATCAGGTGCACAGAGTTCCGCTTTGAAACTGGCGAGTGTCGTGCCTTCGGGAAAATCAAATTCAGTGATGTCAACTAGTGGTTCACCTTCGTTAGGGATACCAAGGATCTCCGCTAAGAGGTCATCATTGAAATTGATATCAATACCTCCAACACGAGTGCTCACATCAAAAGTATTTAATATGAGATTGCAATAAAATAATCTAATGGCATTAGTTGCTAGGAAGCAGATTTTAACAAAAAGATGTAACCCTAATGCCTCAAATAAATGACGATGATCAAGAAATACAGTCCATTTGACTGGAGCGCCTGTGCATATGGATCACATGGAGAAGTCTCTATACCACAGTAGGGCTTGGTCTAGGGTTTGAAAGAAAAACCCGTCGAACGCACCGTCGCTCGTTTGGACTGGCGAGTAGAGGGAATCCGTATGCGGATGCGAAGATGACCCTTCCTCACTAGGGTTCGTCTTCTTCCTCTTTGATGGATTGAATTTGGGTGCCATTGAAATAAAAATGCACTAATTGAAAAGTGGAGAATGATGGGGTTATACCTCCCGAAATCAAAGTATGTCGAAGAGAACGGCGAACTCCGCACGAATCCAAATTTTGGATTGATTTCATCACTTGGATTGGAAGAAAGAGGGTGGTAAAAAGCTAGGGTTCGGGGCTCCTTCGCGGCTGCTGCTGCTGTTGTGAATAGTTTGGAAGCAATGAAGAAGAAGGGCTGCTCGGGTTCTGTATATATAACCTGATACCCTCAACCGAACTCGGGCCGAATTCGGTCAGAGCTCTGGCCGAATTCGCCTAGGGTTCTTTAAAGTTGATTTTATCCATTCTTTTTCATTGTCTCATTTCAAATATTTAATTCAAAGATTAGTCATTTCAACTTCAATTAACATAATTAATAATATTTTATAGATTAAATGTCGTTACACAGTGACTGTTTCAGATTAGCTGTAGGAGTATTGTCCCAGCTGGCGGAGGTTCACCGGGGAACTCTTAAGTACCGCTTCGCTTCAACCGTAGTTGTGGTGACAGACAGACTCTTTATTGGCTTGTCTCTAACACAGTTTTTGTATAATGATATATAATCATAAAACAAGATTAATTAATATTATTGATGTCCAAAATTCCTAATTCTCGACGTAAATAATTGAAACGATCTTCCGCTAGAGGTTTAGTGAAGATGTCAGCTAGTTGATTTTCAGTATCTATGTACACAAGGTTTATATCTCCATTTTGATGATGATCTCTAAGAAAGTGATGTCGAATCTCGATATTTTTAGTACGAGAGTGACATACTGGATTCTTAGTCAAATTAATAGTGCTCGTGTTATCACATAAAATGGGAATATGTGTGTAAAATAAATCATAGTCTTCTAGGGTTTGTTTCATCTACAAAATCGGAGCACAACAACGTCCTGCGGTGATGTACTCAGCCTCTATTGTTGATAAGGCTACATAATTTTGCTTTTTACTAAACCATGAGACTAAAGCCTTGCCTAAGAAATGACATGTGCCACTGGTACTTTTTCTATCAACTTTGCATCCAGCAAAATCTGCATCCGAATAACCAATAAGGTCAAAGGACTTAGTTTTGGGATACCACAAGCCAACAGAAGAAGTGCCCTTAAGGTATCGAAAGGTACGCTTAACTGCGGACAGATGTGATTCTTTTGGGTTAGCTTGAAAACGTGCACACAGGCAAACACTAAACATTATATCTGGATGACTAGTAGTTAAATAAAGTAAACTACCAATCATACCTCGATACTTATGTGTGTCGACTGGCTTGCCTTGTTCATCTGAATCAAGCTTTGTTGAAGTTGCCATTGGAGTGCCAATAGGTTTGACATTGTCCAGATCAAACTTCTTTAGCAAGTCTTTTGTGTACTTGGTTTGATTTATAAATGTCCCATTATCAGTTTGCAATCCGAGAAAGAGTTTCAGCTCTCCTATCATGCTCATCTCAAACTCATTCTGCATACACTTAGAAAATTCTTGACACAGAGATTCATCAGTAGATCCAAATATAATATCATCAACATAGATTTGAATTAAAAGAAGTTTGTCATTAAAAGACTTAATAAATAGTGTAGTGTCAACCTTGCCTTTTAAAAAACCATTACAAGTAGAAAAGAGCTTAAACGATCATACCAAGCACGAGGGGCTTATTTTAAACCGTATAAGGCTTTCTTCAACTTGAAAACATGATCAGGGTTTTTGAAATCTGTGAAACCTGGAGGTTGTGCTACAAAAACTTCTTCTTTTATAAAACCATTTAAAAAAGCACTCTTGACATCCATTTGAAATAGTTTGAAATCATGAAAATATACAAATGCACATAACATGCGAATGGATTCTAATCTCGCAACTGGGGCATAAGTCTCATCGTAGTCGATACCTTCTTCTTGATTGTATCATTGAGCTACGAGTCGAGCCTTATTACGAGTCACTAAACCATTCTCATTTAGTTTATTTCGGAATACCCAACGGGTGCCAATGACCGGATGATCAATAGGCCTGGGAATAAGTTCCCAAACTTGATTCCGTTCAAATTGGTTTAATTTCTCTTGCATAGCATCTATCCAAAAACTATCACTACATTCTTCATCAATAGTTTTGGGTTCTAGCTGTGAAATAAATGCAACACTAGAAACAATCTCTACTGGATGTATGAGTACTTACTCCTTTGGTAATATCACCAATTACCAAATCTTTTGGATGATCAGCTGTAAATTTCAACCTTTTTGGAAGATTCTAAAGATAGCTGGTTCGTGGATCTTCTCTAGGAGGTTCAGCTAGTGCAGAGCTTGGTTGAGGATCAGCTGATGTTGAGCTTGGTACAGTTGGATCTTCGTCATTGTCATCGATCGTCATCTGATTTAGTTCATCAAAAGTGACGTTGATTGACTCTTCGATGATCATGGTTATTTTATTGAAGACTCTGTATCCTTTGCTCTTGGCCGCATAACCTAAAAATATACTTTCATCGGCCTTTTCATCAAATTTTCCCAAATTGTCTTTTGTATTAAGAATAAAACATTTACAGCCAAATATTCTAAAGTATGAAACAGATGGAATTCTATCAAACCATAACTCGAATGGAGTCTTCTTCAATTTGGGTCAAATTAGAACTCTATTGAGTACAAAGCAAGCTGTATTGACAGCTTCAGCCCAGAAATATTTGGGTAGACTAAACTGGTTTAACATCACTCTGGCCATTTCGGTCAGAGTTCTGTTCTTACGTTCCACAAATCCATTTTGTTGTGGAGTCCTAGGGTAGGAGAACTCGTGTACAAAACCGTGTGTGTCACAAAATTGCTCAAAATCAGCATTCTCGAATTCGCCTCCATGATCGCTTCTTATGCGAGTGATCATGTAACCTTTTTCATTCTGTACCTTCTTGTAAAAGGCAACAAATTCGGATAATGTATCATTCTTGTGTGTCAAGAAATATACCCACGTGTATCTAGAGAAATCATCTACAATTACGAAAGCATAAAGTTTACCTCCGAGGCTAGCAACTCTGCTAGGACCAAATAAGTCCATATGAAGCAATTGTAGAGGTCTAGTAGTACATACTGCGTTTACTGACTTGAATGTGGATCTGGTAGCTTTGTTCTTTTCACATTGGCTGCATACCGAATCCTTCTTGAATGTAATGTCCGGTAAACCACGTACTAGCTTCTTTGTGGATAATCTTGAGATCGTATCCACATTAGCGTGACCGAATCTCATATGCCATAGATGACTCTCATCACTCTTGGCCATTAAGCATCTACCTGAAATGTTAGTTTCTTCTAACAAATAGAAAACATATATATTGTCTTCCCTGATGCCTTCAAAGATAGTACTACCAGTTGAGCTATCAACTGTAGTACATTTGTCTTTGCCAAAGTTGATGCCATAACCATGATCAGCTAGATAACTTATACTGAGTAGATTATGTTTCAACTCGGTAACCAGACAGACATCCTTAATCACAGGATAGGGAGACTTACGAACATCACCGATACCAATAATATACCCTTTCAAGTTATTACCGAAGGAGACATAGCCTTCCTTCTTTTTCTTCGACAGTGTTGCAAATAGGGTAGCGTCACCGGTCATATGCCGTGAGAAACCGCTGTCGAGGATCCATTTGCTTCTAGCATGTGAAGGGTATTCCACCTACAAAACAGTTTGCAGATGAAACTTTTGGTACCCATTTCTTGTAGGGTCCTGAATTGTTAGCTTTAGGTATCCAAGCATAAACATTTAAATCAACAAGCTTTCTCATTCTACATGCAGATGAAATATGACCAATGAGGCCACAATAATGACATTGTGCATGTTGAGTGTTGAAAGCTGAGTGGTGTGCATGGTTGGTAGGTTTAGGTTTTCTTGTATAGAAGAAAGCATACCTACAATCTTGTTTGGGTTAACCTTTTGGGGTAAAGGTTTTATATGGTTAGGTCTGACAGTGTTTGGCTTGGGAATGTTCCAATTTTTCGATAAGTGACACGTGTTAGGGAAGGAAGCAGCAGGCTCAGGCTGTTTTCCTAACATAATTTCCAATCTTTTGGAAGTGTCATACAACTTAGTATAATCAGATGTGAGTGATTCCATTCTGATTTGTGCACATCGAAGACTTTTCTTCTCTATAGAAAGTTCTTCCTTGAGTTGGTCAATAATTTTGTCTTTCTCTTCAGATGACTTGGTAGTCTCGTGTAGTAAGAGCTTTGTTGAAGAAAGCTCACCAGACTCACTAACATTATTTCTAACCTCAGCTAGTAGGTCGGTAAGTCTACCTATTTCACCTTTGTACTCTTTGAGTACCTTCTTAGCGGTCTGATACTTGCTACGCAGTTTCCTGTAATCAGTCATCAGGTCACTGAAGGCATCTCCTAATTGCTCAAAGGTGAAGTCATCATAAGTATCAAGTACAGGTTTAGTAGGTACCTGATCGGATGCCATAAAGCATACGTTTGCAGCGTCTTCAGATTGTTCGTCTTTTGAGTCGCTGGCTTCACTTTCATGCCATATGCTGGTATTGGCATATCTCCTAGATGTTGATTTCTTCAGGTTCCCTTTTTCATACTTGTTGCTCTTCTTGCTTGATGATGAGTTTGTGGGACAATCCTTCTTCATGTGTCCCTTCTTCTTGCAACCATAGCAAACAGCATCTTCTTGATACCAGTTGTTGCTGTTGTTCTCTTTGACTCTCTTCTCATGTCTCATGAATCTTTTGAACTTCCTTACTAGGAGTGCTTGATCTTCAGCGTCAGATCCACTGCTATCTGAGTCACCTTCAGCAGCTTTTCTGTGCTGAGCCTTGAGAGCGATCGTCTTCTCCTTTGGTGCAGGCTCTTCAAAATCTTGTAGCTCTAGTTCATGAGTGAGTAGCTTACCCATGAGTACTTCGAGGGACATAGTTGTGAGGTCGTTCTCTTCAATGATTGCAGTAGCCTTCGGAATCCAGTTCTTGGTAAGTGCTCGCAGGTGTTTGCGAATCTTTTCATGGTTACTGTAATCTTTACCTAAGGAGGACAAAGGATTTACAATATCCAGGAATCTCTCGAACATTTGTGTAACTGTTTTTTTTAGCTTCATCTTGAATGCCTCGTACTCTTGAGTAAGTCTGCTGACTTTAGATTCTTTGACTTGAGTCGTGCCTTCATGTGTGACTTCAAGTAGCTTCCATACTTTATTAGCCGTTGTGCAGATAGACACCCTGTTAAATTCAGTTCTGTCTAAAGCACAAAAGAGAGCATTAATAGCACGTACGTCAAGACTGGCCCTTTTCTTTTCTTCCTCTGTATATCTGCTGTGGGGTTTTTCAACTAAAACTCCATCAACATTTATACGAGGTGGCTTTTGATAGCCATCAAGAACAATGGACCATAAATCAAATTCAAGTGATTTCAAGAAGAAACTCATCCGTGTTTTCCAATAGGTATAGTTCGTACCATCAAAGAGTGGGGGTCTGTTTGTGGCCTGGCCTTCACTTGTGAATTTCACAGTTGCCATGTATTGTGTTGTGATCTATATAACAGTTAATTAAAATAAATAAATAATTGTACTGTTACCTTTGCTTTACCTATAACACCCGCTCTGATACCAATTGTAGGAACGAAATAGTAAAGCGTAGTACTCTAGAGGGGGGGTAAATAGAGTTGGCAACAGAATAATGCTAATTAAAAAATGTTAGCAGCACAATCACAGAATATTAATCACAACTGAAATAAAGTAAAGACAGAGTTAAGAGAGCAGACGCAAAGACAACGATGTATATTGGTATCCCTCTGTTGAGGACTAATCCAGTCGGTAGAACTCTTGCTACCAGTTGAATCCACTATTGGAAAAACTGCAAGTTTTCTTACGAAGTCCTTGCAACTTCTACAACGCGAGCTTTGATACGAAGAACTCGTCCAACTTCAAATGTGAAGAGGTATTCTTCAATCAAGCCTTCTGATTACAATCGCTCAGAAACTTCTAGACCGTACCGCACTGGCAAATCGACTAGAGGATTGTAATTGGCTTGGGATCTGAAATTGAAAGCTCTAGAAAACTCTTTGAAAGACTGAAAGCTTTAGATAGAGAGAAGATTGAAAGTGAATGAGTGAGTTGAAATGATCGAAATTCTTCTCTATTTATAGGAATTTCAAAGGCAAACTTCTGACAGAATTCGGGCAGAATTCGGGCAGAACTCTATGAGCAAATCTTAGTCAAATCTGCAACTGCAGGAGGACCAAGTTCCAAGGATTCAAAATCACAATGGCCACTAACCGAACTCTGGCCGAACTCTGGCCGAACTCGGTCCGAGTTCTGTCAGGGTTTAGTCAGGGTTTAGTTAGGGTTTTGAAAAAGCTTTTTGGTGATTTTTGAAAACCTTTTTGAAAACCTTTTTGTAAACCTTTTTGAGAGGTCATTTTAAAAACATTTTGAACTCATTTGAGGGTAGCCTATTTGCCAGTACGACTCGGTGTACAACATATTCCTAGACTTAAATAAAATGAAAAATATATTGCATAAGGAATTACAGACTCGAATAGGCAAACAGATCTTCGGTCTTGAATTCAGTGGATAGCCATTCTTGATCATGTTCAAGAGTCCGAGATGTCCCGACTAGCTTTGTATATCCAGACAGAGTTTATTCAATTATTAAAATCAGGTTTGACCATATGACCAAATGGGCCAACAGTTTTGAAAGAGAAGACCAGAGTTGATTCCGTTGCCTTGCTCGCTGCTTCAGGTCGAGTCGACAAGGAACTGGCACCAACAAGAAGATCCAAAGATAGACCTTCATTTGTTAAAATTAGAATAAAAATCTGAGATTTAATAGATTTCCATTAAGATGTATCTATGTTTTTAAAGAAGGAATAAAGAATAATTTTTCTCTTCTTTTTTATTTGATGTGATGATATAGAAAATAGAATCCAGAGGTAATGTGGGCGTGAATTCATTTTTCTATTGATAATCTTCATGTCAGCTAGGACTCAAAAGATAGGATATCATCTCTAAAAAGATGATATCTATGATAATACGGATTTATCATAAAGAAAAAATACCTTTTAAAATAGTTGGGTTTCAAAAGACAAAATTGCTGATTTGGATGGACTCCACTGGGGATTTTGAGTATTTATTATCTGTAGCTTTATTTACGAGAAAGTAAAGTAAATAAACGATAATAAATGTAGGCTTTAAAAAGATTGATGAGTGAATAAGTGTGCCTTTTCGAGGAAAGGTCGCTTCGGTTCTCGAGACAGAGAATAAATGAAGACCTCTTCACGAGATGAAAGAAGATGAATAAAATATCATGCCTTTTCGAGGAAAAGTTATTTTGATTTCTGAGACATAATGTTTGGCTTTTCTGTCTATAAATATTATGGAACTTTTTTTAGAATATTATTCACCCCTTTTCTTTCTTTTGTAAATGTCTTCAGAAGATATGCCTAAGGAGGCGGAAGTCATCCCGAAGAACGAAGCTGCTCTCGATACTCCTTCCGACGAGCCTCTACCGCCTACTCAGTTAGAAGTAGAAGAAAGCTCGACTGTTCCTGGACAGAAGCAGGACATTCTCGCGAAACTGTTAGAGCCTGGGAGTACTACTGAGGAAGAAGCTCGGAGGAAATTTGCGTGTGAACTGTTGGTGTCATCCAACAATAATGTATTCGAGCTCCTTGCGAAAGTTGTCTTCGATCAGTAGGGCTCCGTCCTCGTTGATTTTATGTTTTTCCTTTTGTTTGAACTATGCAATAAAAAGAATTTTATTTACATTCTGATTCTCTCTGTTGATATCTTTTTGTCTTCAAACATAATATTTCTTGAGAAATTTGCCATTAATAGGCATCATGGCGACTTGACCATCCATACCAGTCAATTGATAAGCTCCATTGGAGAAAACTTTGCTTACAACGTAGGGTCCTTCCTACTTCGCTTCGAATTTACCTTTGCGCATGTGCGCCATAGTCATAGGACGTCTGACTGTTAGAACTAGTTCTCCTTTCTAAAATGTTCGAACTTTGACTTTACGGTTGAAGGCTTTTGATAGATGAGCTTGGTATAACTCAATATGTTGTTGAGCTAGGAGCTGTTTCTCGTCAATCGCTTCAAGCTCCCGAAGTCTTATACGATCATTGTTTTTAATTGTGAGTTCATTGGCAATGGCAATCCTTAGGGAAGGGATTTGGATTTCCAATGGTAAGACGGCCTCACATCCGTATACCAAAGAGAAAGGTGTGCAGCCTGTAGGAGTATGTATAGTAGTACAGTAAGCCCAAAGACATTTTTTAAGCTTTTCACAACATTTCCATTTGTTGGTAGAAATAAATTTCTTGAGGAGTTTGATGATGGTCTTGTTAAATGCTCCTACCAACCCGTTAGCTGCAGGATTACAAGTTGTAGAAGCAATATTATTGATCCTGTTGTCATCGCAGAATCGGCTGAACTTCTGACTGATGAATTGTGGCCTATTATCGTGAATGATTCACCGAGGAATACCGAATCTGTAGATCACATGATGATTAATAAAATTATTAACCCTGCTTGTCTTAACCTCAGTTAGAGGTATCGCTTCAGCCCACTTTGAGAAGTAATCAGTTATGGCCAATATGAACCGATGTCCTCGAAACGAGGAAGGGTTGATAGGACCAATAACATCCATGTCCCAAGCTTCAATGGGCCAAGATGCTGCTGTCGGGTGAAGAAATTCTGATGGTTGATGGATGAAGTGAGCATGGATTTGACATGCTCGGCACTTCCTTGCATACTCGATTGCATCAGATATCATCGAGGGCCAATAGTAGCCCATACGAAAAGTATGATCATGTAATTTAGGACCAGGTTGATGTGCGCCACAAACACCGTTATGAGCTTCACAAAGTATTTGTTTTGCTTCTTCTCCCGTAAGACAGCATAAGAGTAAGCCGTCAAACGTTCGTCGGTAGAGTGTTTTTGAAGCATGATTATAATAAAATCTAAGCGACCGCCGACGAATTGTTGTAGCCTCCTTAGGATCTTCGAGTAGGATATCATGGACCACGAAGTCTATGAAAGGCATCCTCCAGTCTTCACTGATGGTACAAATTTCAACTGAATTGTTGAATTCTATGTTTGGGTTGTTGACTTCAATATTTAAGTTATTCTTGACACAAAATAACTCTCTATTAGTGATGACAATCATTTGTTACTTTTTAATGGAATTGCTAATATTATTGCAATATTAGCGAGCGCATCAGCTTTCATATTACACTCTCGACGTACATGCTCGATGAAGAAGCCTTTGAATGAAGTAGCCATCCTGATCGCTGCATCATGATATGGAACCAGATCTTGATATCGAACTTTGTATGTGCCTCTAACTTGATTGAAAATCAGTTTAGAGTCTCCGTAAACTTTAAGATACTCAATATCTAATTGTTTAGCCAACTGAAGACCGATAAGGACGATATTGTATTCAGCCACATTATTGGAACATAACTCATCTAAAGAATAAGCTTTTTGAATAGCTAATCCTTCTGGTGAGATGAGGATGATTCCAACTCTAGCAATAATAGCACCTTTTGGTCCGATCCTGGATGCACCATCAAAGAATAGACGCCATATAAGAGTTTCTTCTGAAATCATGTTGGAATCCAAAGTTTTTTCTGGAATCTCGTCGTAGAGTTTAGACATTTCGAGAATTGGATGAGCTGCCAGAAAGTCAGCATGGGCTTGACCTTTAACAGACTTTTGAGGAATATAAACCATATCATATTGTGCTAACAATATAGCCCATGTTGCAAGCCTAGAATTGAGTGTACTGGGCTTCTTCATCAGGACTCGGAGAGGGTTAACTCTAGAAATAACGTGAATAGTTTGGCCAGTGATATAATGTCTCATCTTTTGAACAACAAATATCAAAGCTAAATATTCTTTTTCCACTGGAGAGTATCGATGCTCAGCTCCAATTATTGTACGGCTAAGGTAATAGATAGCATGTTCATGACCTTCTTTATTCTTCTGAGCTAATAAAGCACCTAGGGATTGGTCCATTGCTCGAACATACATCAGGAAGGGTATCCCTGACACTGGAGTCACTAGAACTGGAGGGTTCATCAAGTACCGCTTTATGTGTTCAAATGCTTGTTGGCATTCTTCAGTCCAAATAAAAGATACACCTTTCTTCATGAGTTGAGTGAACAGTCTACAACGTCCAGAGAGATTTGAGATGAATCCTCTGATATACTCAAGCCATCCCTAGAATCCTCGTAGCTCTTTTAGGTTGCGTGGAGGATGCATCTCTTGAATGGCTTTAATTTTCTCAGGGTCAACGTGTATACCTTTAGAGGTAACAACAAATCCAAAAAAATTGCCACTAGAGACTCCCATGAATGACTTGGTGGGATTCATCTTGAGTTGATACTGGCGCATTAGATTAAAAATAGTTCTCAAGTCTTAAATGTGGTCTTCTTTTAGACGACTTTTGACAGAAATATCGTCAACATAGCATTCAACAGTCTTTCGTAAATGATCACGAAAGATAGTACTCTTGGTCCGCTGATAAGTTGTACCAGTATTTTTAAGACCAAATGGCATGACGATGTAGCAATAGACTCCAATAGGAGTACAAAAAGATGTATGTTCTCATCTTCTGGATGCATCTTCATTTGATTATATCTTGAGAATCCATCCATAAAAGACATACGTTCAAATCTACAAGTATTGTCAATCATGACATCAGTGATTGGAATAGGGAATTCATCTTTGGGACAAGCTTCATTAAGGTCTCTGAAGTCGATGCAGACTCAGACTTTTTCTGTTTTCTTTAAAACTGGGTCAACATTAACCATCCAGTCCGGATGTTGTTCTTCTCTGACGAAACTGCAGGCGATAAGTTTCTTGACTTCAGCTTTTATGGCATCCATTATGTCAGGTCGAATCCGACGTTGTTGTTGTTTAACTGGTTTCTCATTCGGAAAAATATTAAGCTTGTGGGTAGCGATCTGAGGATCCAATCCCGTCATATCTTCATAGCTCCAAGCGAATACATCAATGTATTCCCTAATGAGTTGGATCAATTCCTGTTTATCTACTTTAGGAAAGCTTTTGCTGACAAATATTGGTTTTGTGGAAGTTTCATCTCCAACATTGACTTGAACCAACTAATCTTCGAAAGTTGGCTCACGTTGCTCAAAGCTAAACTCCCATTGAGTATCCATCCTTTGTGCCCAAGAATCAGATTCAGAGGCTTCGACAAAGTCTCTGTCATCTTTCGAGAACTCGACAGTTACCATATTGGAAGATAGAGTCACTCGATGGACATGCCCTACACTGGTGTATGAATCCCATGAGGTAGAATCAGAAGAGTTAGATCGTTCTTCTTCATCGGATTCGGTGGCTTCTGGAGTCAGAATTGGTGAAGAATAACCTAATCCCCGCTTTGTTTTGCTGTAGTATTGTTGTGATTTTTCTTTCGGGGCAGGAATATGAATAGGAGTTTGCCTTTCTTTGCCACCATTGAGACCACCTTTAAAATTATAGCCCATCTTTTGAATGATATCTTTTGAGTGCTGACTATAACGACGTAGTTGAAGTCTTCCGTTATCATAATTTTCTTCTTCACCATCGGGTGTGATCTTCTGTTCTTTTCCATTACTAAAAAGTATAGGAAGTTCATCTTTTTTCCTGGAAGGAACTAAGAAGGAGTCCTGCTTAGGCTCGAGCAATACTTCGTTTTGGAAAGCTTCAACTGCTCCTATGGTGAGTGGTCGAAGTTATCTAACATTTTTAAATAACATCGAGTATAATAAAGAATATCAGTATACTGTAAAGGGGATGCTACTTTATTGATTTATACATCATCATTTACAACATGATTCTTAGTCTTAACAGAAGGCTTAGTAAGGTTGATAACCAGAGGAGGAGAAGGAGAAGGAGAAGAAGAAGGTGAAGGTGAAGGTTTGTTACGACGAAGGTCGATAACAAGAGGCTCAGAAGAGGTGAGCGCCCTTTATTCCCTTTCTACAGCAGGAGGCTGTTTGTTATGAGAGGAAAGATGTATAGTCAACGTCTGAGAAGAAGAGGGACGAGTAGCACATCCTTTGATGGGGATCATGAGAACATCTTTTGAAGTATCTTTCTGATCTTCCTCACTATCCATCGCCAATACAAATTTCATAAACTCCTTTTTATACATCCGAGAGTCCCTACAATATGCTTCAATACCTTGAAAGGATTTAGGTCGGCTACTTCCTTTTGGACTTCTCCATTGACGTCTACATATTTGAAGCATTGATGTAAAGTGGATGGTACAATGTTATGCTCATGCAGAAAGGGTCTTCCTAACAAAGCATTATAAGAACCATGATTATCGATCACATAGAAAGTAACCTTTATATGATGATTGCCTATTTGAACTTTCAGGTGGATCTTTCCCAAAGGTTCACTTCTTCCAGAATTGAATCCCAAGATTATCGTGATGGTTGTTGAAAGATTGTGTACAAGAATCATTAATGCATCTAGTAGAGTCTATGGCATGATGCTAACTGCAGACCTAGGATTGATCAAAATATGATCAACCTTCATGGTATCGACATATCCCGTGAAGTAGAGGGGTCGGTCATGACGATTATCTTCCAATAGCATATCATCTTGTGTAAAGGTGATAATTGGCATCAGCTCCATCATACTATGACAATGAAGGCATGTTATAGGCTCTTCCTTTGGCTTCTTGAGAAGTGCTAGACAAGTATCAGCTTGCGTCAAAGCTTCACTCAATGTTTCGCGAGTTTCCTTCGAAAGGCAGAGTAGCTCAAAAAATGACAATCTTGTCGGGGTATTAGCCAGCTGAGCCAGTATATCAAAGTTATACGCTTCTCAAGTCCCAAAGTTGGAGTCTTCTTCAATACTTTATCAAAACGGACATGCTGTTTTCCTTTTTCGGCTGTCGTCGGTTTGGAAAGAGTTGGATTTATTAGAGGTGATGAAGCTGATGGACCATTGATAGTAGGAGAAGATGGTGCTTGAGGAGCCTCCAGAGCTGGAGCAGCATTTTCTTGACCTTCTGAAAAGTCTCTTACGTAAGGTTTTCCAGACCTGGTACCAGTTAAGACTTCTTCTTCAATATAGGTTCAAAGGACACCATATTGCAACTTTTTGCCTGGATCTTATTTCTGGAAGGTTTCTCTTGGCAGGATGGAGAGTTTGTCCAGTAACCCAAACCAACCCGAGATTGGTTGTGAGAAAGACATAGGAAAAGTGGTACAAGATATCCCTTTCCATGGTTCAAACCAGAGGCCTTTTGTAGATCATATCTCATTTTTGTCATTAGTTTACGAGACTGTGGACTATACAGATGGAAAGCTGGTTGGTATTTGGCTTCTGACTTTGACAATGTTGTCTCAGCAGGGGAAAAAGAATAAAGATTTTCTACTGCCAAGATGAAGGTAGCAGTTAGAGGTGGAAGACAATGTTCACTAAATGAAATTATATGACATGATTTTTTTAGTAGCCTTCTTAGACTTGATGAAAGAAGATGGTGTTTCGAAGTCTGCCACTAAATCTGGATGGATCCATATAATTTTCCCCTTATCAATAGACAGAGTAAAAAGATCATCAGTTCATGCAGGTGAAAGATTAACAATCTCGAGAGTAGTTCTCGGGATAGGGATGACACCGTCCTGCACAAGTTGAGCTGGAAAATCTCCAAACTGTAAAGAGACGACATTCGTCGTTACAGTTTTCTCGTCTTGTTAGAGAGTGATTGCACCAGAATTAACCATATCCTGAATTTTACCCTAGAGCACATAGCATACTCGAGTTGGATGTCCAATAAACCTGGGTTAAACACAATATTTAGGATGGTCAGTCTTACCAACTTCTTCTGGCCGTTTTGGTTCTGGCAGTTGAAGTTTATTGCTCTTGATAAGACAATCAAAGATACTCATGATATCATCTTCATCAAAAGAGTATTTTCTTTTGGAGGTGGTACCCTTTGTGGTGGTGCTGTTGGGGTAGAAGTTGGCTGATTTACATTGATGGCTAGGTCTTCTTTGCCTTTGAGATTAATGGCCATAGTCTCCTTGCTCTTGCGATTGTTCTGACGGCCACTATTATTTGGTATAGCGTGTTCATCTTTGTCAAGATTAGGCATTTGAATACCTAATTGCTTGAACTTGTCAGTGCTCTCTTCTGCTGGTTTGGCGTTCACTATAAAGGAAGACCAATCCTGAAATTGTGTTGATCCCGTCCACATGCTGATTATAGGCAACATATTTGATTTGAAAGTGTCTATAGTCAAAATATCTGGAGTTCCGAGAGACATTTTGAGTGCTTCTCGACAGAATCGTTCAATGAACCGTTCAGTAGTTTCATTATGTTGTTGTTTGATTTTGATGAGAGCAGACATAATTATGTCATTGGTTTTCTCATAAAATTGTTCCAAGAACATTTTTTGAAGCCAGCAAAAGAGGTTATACAACCATCTGGTAAAGTATGATACAAGTCATATGCTACACCAGCTAAACAGCCGACGAATACTCTAGTAAGAAGAGCACCATTTTGTTGAAGTTGATCAGTCATTACTTCAAAGTGATTGAGGTATTGACTTGGTGACGTGCTGCCATCAAACAGCATAATAGTAGGGGGTTTGTATTTAGAAGGAAATTGGACCTTTTTCCATTCTATGGGATAGGGCTGTTTGATTCCAAGCTTCTGCAGGCCATCCTTCTATTTGAAAGCTTCAAATTGAGTACGTAAAAGTTTTATGGCCTCATTGGTATCTTCCGTTGATTGTGGAGGAGTAGATTAATTTAATATGTTAGGAGGGGGTACTGTATGATAGGTACCACCCCCGGCACCAGATTGACTTAGAATAACCTGCACAGAAATAGAAGTGGTTTGAGGAGACTGTGCCCCCAGATCAATATTGATGGGAGCTGATGTTGTTACAGGTTCCTGAGTCAGAATCAGATTCACGACCGATAGAACTGTATGTTGTGCTATAATTACAGCATGCATGTCTGTCGTCATCTCAGCTATGTTCTTCAAACTAGCCTCCAAAGCAGCAATTCTCTCCTTTTGATTGTTAGAACTGAAAGTATCTTGATCTTCTGTGATGGCATAAGCAGTCACTTCTCTAGGCTTTGAAGACGAGCTAATGGAAAGGATGGTCCTTTCAGAACTTTCATTGTCAGCATCAAAGTCATATAAGGAACCACCCCCAGAATAAGTGATAGGGATGTCTTTTTGACTGAAGGAATCTTGGTTAGAATCAAGAAGATTCCTTTGGCTGATTTTGTCTTGGTCGTAAGGAAGATTCCTTTGACCAATTATTTTTCATCTACTTGATCTAGTATATTGGTATACTCCTTCACCGGATTCATGAATCCGATCTAAGTATTGTTGACTGGGATTGCGGGATGCATTACGTCTTGGACGTTTTCCACCCCAGTGCTTCGAGATGCCATGTTGACAGGAGCATAGAGTAATTCATCTTCGTCCACTAGGATTGGTTCAGGAGTCTGAACATTATTCAAACGGTCAAAGACGGACCGCTTGGCTGACTGACATCAGCATTTGTTGACAACTTCATGGTGGTGATTGCAATGATGTCTTTGCTGTTGGTCTACCAGTGGACGGGATAGATTTGCAACCTTCCGCTTCTGTATTAATAGTTCACGAAGGTCACTAATAGGACGAAAAGAAGTGGCAGAAATGTAGTCCTTGACAATATTCGGGACATAATTCATGTTCTTGAGGTGTCCCGTACCTTGAGTATACAAGGACGTGCTAAGTTGATTAGCATAAGTCATAGGATCTTTCACCTCAGAATTCTTCCTCTAGCGCAAGTTAGTAATTGGTGCAGGTTGTGCTTGATACATCTTGTGATTTCCCGAGGTTGACCCTAATTAGCACCTGTTGATATAGGTGCGCAAGTCTGATAGGAGAGCTACATGTGCATCTATTTGAGATAATAGCAATTTGCCTTGTCAGAATCGTAAAATACATAGGGTTGGTAGATCCTGTCCTGACCTTTTTGGAGTAGGCATAATACCCTTTTGGGTGGAAAGTTTATTCTGAATAGAACCAATGTTCCCGACAGAGATTTGGTTCTCTGTTAAGAAGAATAGAATTCCTATCTGAATTAGCAGTACTTTCCACCCAGTCAACGACTCGAAAAGAATAAGGAAAAGCTAAAGAGCATTTTTCTTCATTTAGTGATTTCTTACTAAACTTCTGGTTTGGTGGCAAAGAGGGAGCCACTAAATAGTGTTTCTCTTTATGTTGCGCTAGTACAGAAGTATGTGCAGGTTGCGCCAGAGCATGAACATTCGCAAGTTACACCAGAGCAGGAACATGTACAGGTTGCGCCGACGAGGAAAAGGCCAAAGGACACTTTTTTTTGTTTTGCCCAGCAGTGTGTTGAGACGAAGTCTCTTTCAATTTCAGAGTCGAAGAAGTAGAGGGGTTAGCCAAAAGGCTGTTTCCCTTAGGTTGCGTGAAAGTAGTGATGGGCACAAGTTGCGCAGAAGCAAGAACAGGTAGAGGATGTGCCAGGGAAGTAAAGGCCAAAGTGCACTTTTCTTTGTTTTGGACAGCAGTGTGTCAAGACAAAGTCTTCTTCAATTTCAGAATCGGAGAAGTAGAGAGATTAGCCAAAAGACTGTTTCCCTTAGATTGTGCCAAGGTAGTGATGGGCACAAGTTGCACAGAGGCAGGGGATTGTACTATCGAGGACTTAGGAGTCCAAACAGAGCGGGTCTTGCTCTTAACAGCGATAGTAGTGCGCTTGGCACCCCCAGTAATGATCATGGCCTCGTAGGCTGTCTGGTCGACTTGAACGACCAGGGCCTTCTACGTCTTACCGATTAACGTATATCATATTGAGTTGTCACTTTCTCATCAAAGAAGAAAGTCGTTCCCAGCAGAGTCACCATTTTGTTTGCAAGAACAAAAAAGTCTTTATTTTAAACTTAGAAAAGAGTACAAGAGTATAATTAATTTCTAGGGAAGTACAACTATAGGAATCTGATCAGAAGATGATCACTTTATCCCTTGGAAGATGTGATATCGAAGACACGAGCCTCTGGAGGATGCAACAACACTTTAGCAGGAAATTATGATTACTCTTGATGCTTTGAGATTGATTTGAAACTCTATTTATAGAGTTCTTGAAATAATAGTTTAGCAGTTATTCTGGGTTACGCGCGCTTCAGGTTGCGCGCCTACTGTTCACTTGCGCGAACGGTTGTACTAACTATTATGGACGCGTGGCATCGTTTGATTGAGATACGCATGGTCGTGGGCAGTATAGTGGGCATGTTCTGCGAAGTTAGTGGCTTGCGCACCACGTCACTCTGTTCTGAATACTGTTTGATTACCCTGCATTCGAGCTTCATTAGGTTGTGCGTGGGCACAATGTAGCAACTTGTGTGAGCGGTTGCACCAACTGCTGTGGACGTATGGAATCGTTTGATTGAGATGTACGTAGTCATGGGCAGTGTAGTGGGCACGCTCTGCAAAGTTTTAGCTTGCACGCCATGTCACCCTGCTTTAAAAATAAGAGTTGATCAAGTGGCGCCAACTAGCCAGGCTGCGCATTGGCGCAGCTCAACAACTGGTGCCTTTGACTAGGTCTTCTGTGCTGTACTGATTAATTCTCGTACTACTAAAATAACCCCTTTTAGCGACGTCAGAGTACGTCGCTAAAAAGGGAAAATTTGTCGCTAATTTCTATTAGCGACGTATTTAGCGACGAAAGCTTGATGTCGCTTATAGGCTTGTCGCAGATTACAATTTGGTCGCAATTCATCGCTAGTTGCGACGTCACTTCTAGTGTTGCTAGACGTCGCTAATATGAGCGACAGATAGCGACGTCAGCATACGTCGCCAGTATAGCGACGTAGGGCGACCACTTAGCGACGCCGTAAACTTTACATATGATGACATGGCATGGCAGCCACGTCAGCATATTAGCGATGCCTAGCGACAACTTTAGCGACGTTGGCTCTCAGGTGGTCATATACACGTCAGCATTATAGCGACGGATAGCGACGTTACGTCACTATTTTGTGACGTATAGCGACGTGTACAGGATGTCACAAAACATCGCAGAACGTCGCTATACGTCGCAGATGTTATAAAAAAATTTAATTTTTTTTTGGTATTTTTGTTATGCTGTGTGTCTGTGTTTACAGTGTGTGTGAAGTGCAGTATTCGAACCATCGACAGTTTCGCTTACTGTTCTATATTTTATCTTGGATAGAAAGAGCAACATTTCAGGGTACACTTCTCAGAGCTTTTTCTTCACGTCCTTCACCTTCTCGGGACCACAAAAAGACGTCTCAAGAAAGTGAATGACGTGAAAATGAAGCTATCAGAAGTACATCCTGAACTGTTGTACTTTCTATCCAAGATAAAACATACAACATGAATCGAAACTGTCGATGGTTCCGATCACTGCATTTCACATTCACTGTAAACACAGACACACATCATCACAAACATACACATTATATTTTTTTAAATTTGGGCAGCACCTCCTTTGTATATCAGATCATCGCTTATAACCCAGCGTAGGTATATTTGTCATCCCCGTCGCAGATATTATCACAATTAACAGTCTTCCATCATAACAGTCTATAACTAATAGATGAATAACAGTCTCCCATGTATCATAACAGTCTACAACTAAATATCATACATGTACTCAATAAAAATACCAATAAATTAAATATCACAAACATACATGTCCAACAAACGTACATGTCCAACAGAGTCAAATAATAATAAAAATCAGTGTACAGAACGGTTAATGGGCCCATAGGGCCAATAAATACAAAGATGATAAAAAAATATACTGGATCACTGAGGACCCCTGCCGCGCATCTGGGATAGAATGTAGTCATACTGCTCCTGGGTGAGCTGCACCGTAGGGGCAGTAGGAGGTAGTGCAATGTCTGGAGTCGGTGCCGTCGATGGACCGGGAGGACGTATCTGCTCCAGCTCTCGCAGTCGCTCACCATAAACAGCAAGGGTACTCACCACCCTCTCAGTACTCGCCTCAAGCGAAGCCGAAACCTGAGTGAGTGAGGCAGACATGCTGCTCTGCGATCATTCCAGCTCGACCTGTTTATGCTCGGTGCGCTGCGTAGACTCGATGAGCGTGTGCAAGCTGGCAGCTGTAGCCTGATGCAGACTAGTCAGCTCCTGTATACCGCGCTCGACCATATCAAATCGTCCGGTGACGATCGGAGGGTCGAATCGTCGCTCGACCGCATCAGAAATCTGTTACTGCAACTCGCGACGCAGCTCCTTGATCTGACGATGAATATCCTCAGCTCGTGACGACGCCTACGAAGCCGGAGACTGCGTACTGACAGAGGGGGCCCGGGATGACTCCGAAGCCAAATACGCGCCGTAGGATCCCGTAACGTAGTACATACCCTTCTGAAGACCGCCAACGGTGGTCATCCAGAGCTCGTCCGGCGATGGAGCTGTAGGCGGCTGGGAGGAAGTACCAGCCCCTCCCTCTGCTTCCGTACTAGCAGAAGCAGCCGCCTCCTCCTGTAGCCGAACAAACTCGGCCTAGAACATGTTTGCTAACGTGTAAGTGTTTGCTAAAGTCCATATTGATATCTATTTTCCTGTTTTCTAAATTATAGTAAATTAATATAAAGAATAGAACGTACATATGTCTACGTCGCCCTCTCGTCAATGAACTCCCCAGCCCTCCGATGGGTGACCAGGAAGACGGTCACCATGTTCGGGTCCTCACCATTTTTTACCTGTTAAAATATAATATCTATTATTAGTAATAAACATTCTATCGAACTATATATAAATTAATGTCCGTCACAGGAAATGTACCAGACGACAAAAATGCTCCGTCATCGGAATGGAGCCACCACACCACTTACCGGCGCTCGACCGCGCCACCTTGGCCTTGTCAGACCGCTCCTGGTACTTGGGCTCGCTGAATCTAGCCTTCATCGCAGCCCACTGCTCTGGCGTGATCCAACCATGGATCGGCTGTCCGGAGCGATCACGAGACTTCTGGTCGTGGATCGCATCACGGATGAGCTTGGCTTCGACGGCAGAAAATTGGCCCTCGATCCTCGCCGCCCGGTGTGGTGGATAGAAATAGGTCCTCTACAAGAAGTAAAATACAAAAGTTGTATAATATACACAAATGATTATTAAAATTTAAAAATAAACAAATTTTTTACCTTGAAGTGGGCGAACCAAAAGGCCTTCCTATCTGCGGGAGCATCTGAGTAGTTAATCCAAGGCCCACCATAGTTCTGCCTCAGAAATACTCCCAGCTGTCTCTGTACTGCAGAAGGCCGATATCTATACAATAATAATTTTTCATGAATATATATGTACATATAATCATTTGAGAAATATATATTAATTAATTAACTTACTTCATAGGCCCGTCCGTCCAAATCTCCATACGCGTCTCGTCCGGGGGAGCGCATGGAGGGTCGTTCTCACCTTCTGCCTGGGCAGGATCACTCTGATCATCGTCCTCCATATGCTCGGCGTCGACTCCCTCCATGGAGCCGTCGGCAGGAGGAATGCTGGACGGGGGATCAGGGATGCTGGACGCGGGATCAGGAAGGCTAGACGACGAGGGAGGAGTCGCCAACCTGCTGGAACTGCCCTGTCCCGGTAATGGATCAGGAACAGAATGATACAATGGCGTACTCAGAGATGAGGATGAGGGTACAAAATCTCTATCCCCAGCCCGAGGCTGACGGGACTGCCTATTATAAAATCCTCCGCGTCGTCCAGATGGTCTAGTCATACCTGATAATAACATATGACAATAAAACAAAAAAACATATTTATATGATAGACTTCACAGATTTTTGAAAAATATCATAGTCACAGATAAAAGTGTCAATAAAGTGTCACTGAAGTGTCACAGATTTATATGATAGAAGTGTCACTAAAGTGTCAAATATGATGATAAAACAAACGTACAGATTTAATCCTCTTCTGAAAATTCATCTAGTTCGTTTAACTCATCTACTTCTTCTTCTTTTTCTTCTTCTTCTTCCTCCTCTACATCTTCACTTTCATCTGCATCTTCCTCTTCAGATAATTCTACTTCTTCTACATAATTAGATGTGTAATGAGGAACTTCCGTCGTGTCCACTTCTATAATATTTGTTACAAGAGGTAGTTCATCCTCTTGATAAGCTATATCGTCAACCTCAAAGGTATTTCTAGCTTTGGTCTTGCATACTGCCCACCAGTCCGACCTTGTTGTTCTCCGTTTAGGATAACTTGTGAAGTACACGATCTGAGCCTGACTTGATAGGACAAATGGTTCATAGGCTTGATATCGACGCCAATAGTTTATATCAACAAGATCGTGCTTATCTACTTTCTAACCTTGACCTTCAATTGGATCGAACCAATCACACCTGAATAACACAATCTTAGCAGGCTCTATTCCATAACTATATGTCAGCTCCACGATCTCCCGTAGCACGCCATAGAAATCGTTGCCCGCATCAACATCTTTGTAGTTCGAAGATCTGATACACAAACAACTGTTTTTGGTGGAGTCGAGATCCACAAAGTTGTCTCTGATCGGGCAAGTTGTTGACTTGAACCTAAACCCATTAGCACAGTAGCTTGACCATATTTTTGCAGCATAAATTGGTCCCTTGGCTAGCGTTCTAATAGACTCATTCTCAAGTCTTGCGTATGGACGATCGACCTAAATACCACGAAAGAAGCAATTAAGCTCATTCTCAATCAAGTGCATATACAGAAAGGTAATTACAGAGTTCTTAAGTCTTACATATGCACTCAACCATAATGGAAAATAATGCCTCATTTTTTGTTCTTGTAATTCTTCTGTTATGTGTGGCCTATCTGACCTCACATCATCATTAAATATGCTAAAAACAACATCGTTCAATTAATGTAATTGTATAATAATCAACACTATTAAAATAATATAGACGTATTAATTACTTACCCCTCCAGTTTCTCTACTTCTTCCTCGTCGTAGTTGAGTAATACATACACCTGAGCAGCCCTTAGCTCATCATCGTTCAGATATCTCTTCTTCATTTTACCCGATAGCTTTCCTGGAGCATTGCATACCTTCATTATTGTATCATTACTTTCATGATCTCCGTCGTCGTTTCTGGAAGCTCTCGTTCTATTAGTTGCAAGATGAGGCTTGAAATACATCGAACAAAAGTTTGTAATCTTCTCGAGAACATAGGCTTCACAAATAGAACCCTCGACCCGTGCCTTATTTTTTACCTTTCTTTTTAGATGATTCAAATGTCGCTCGAACGGGTACATCCATCGATATTCGACGGGTCCACCAATACGTGCCTCATAGGATAGATGAATCGGCAAATGCTCCATAGAGTCGAAGAATTCAGGAGAAAATACCCTCTCTAGCTTGTACAGTATTACCGCAATGTCCTTCTCTTGCTTTTCTAGATGATCAACGAGCAATTTCTTAGAACAAAGATCCCTGAAGAATATGCTAAGATTCGTCAATAGATCCCAAACTGCCTGCGGTAAGAATTCTCGAAATGTAATCAGAATTAACCTCTCCATGAATACGTGACAGTCGTGGCTCTTCATACCCGTCAATTTGTTTTCCTTCGGATCGACACATCTTCTCAGATTTGACACATATCCGTCTGGAAATTTTAGGCCCTGGATCCATCGACAAAGTCTCACTTTATCCTCCTTGTCCAGCGAGAAAATTGACTTCGGCAGGAACTGTTTTCCATTTTGCTCTATCAAATGCAATGCAGGGCGTTTGCATATTTCTTCTAAGTCCAACCTGGCCTTGGGATTGTCTTTCGTTTTTCTTTTTACGTCCATCACAGTATTAATTATGTTATCAAACACATTCTTCTCAATATGCATGACATCAAGATTATGTCTGATCAGATTGGTACTCCAGTATGGCAGATCCCAGAATATGCTAGCATAATCTAACTACCCTGCCCCATCCCCCTTACCCCTGCCCCCTCCCCCCTATAGGGTATCATATTACCATAGACTAATCTAGGACACTCTTAAGATACTAGGATATCTAACTATCCTAGGATACCAAATTCTAGCCAAGATACAAACTTAGGGTACTAACTTCTAGCCCATATCCTAATATCCTATTATCTTGATACCCTCAAGATACTAGCATAATCTAACTACCCTAAGATATCTAACTTAGAATACAAACTTATCTATGATAAATAGGATACTAACTAACCTATCCAAGACACTAACTAACCTATCTAGGATACTAACTTCTAGTATCCTAAGATATTAACTCACCTATCTAACTCTAGGATACTAACATCCTAAACAAGATATTAAATTAGTGCCTAGGATACTATCCTAAATATCTAACTTAGGATACTAACTTATGGATACATATCTAAATCCCTCTCACCTTTCTCACTCTCAAACACACACATACACATACACACACACAATCTAACACATATCTCAATATCCCTCTTCACTCACACTCACACTACCATACTACCACACTACCACATCTAAACAAGCCATCAATCACATAACTACCTATATATTTACTATATATATATATAGGCATACATATATAGGTTAAGATATTTATATATACTAGGCTATAACCAAGGGGACACAATATATACATTCAACAAGTTATGCATTTATGTACTAGAGAGATAGAGAGTGTATAGTGTCAAGTGTGCATATACAAGTGTCATGTGTGTACGTGTCTCCCAAACCAAACTTGTGTCCAAATACTCGACACAATGTGTCCAAAAACAAACCAAACTCAACACATCCAAAACTGGAGACAATGCACGAACCTAGTGTGAACCAGTACGAGAGTGATTTCTCACTCGACACGAATCCAATGGGCACGAGTCTTTGGGGACACGATGTGTGTCCGTGTGTCCGTGTGTGTGTGTCCGTGAGAGAGGAGGAGGAGGAGGGAGAGGAGTTAGGTTAGGGTTTACCTGGGGAAGAGGAGGAGGAGCTCGGATTGGGGGAGGAGGAGCTCGAGGAGGAGGATCTCGAGGAGGAGGAGCTCACCGGAGGGGGAGGGAGTTGCCAGGAGGGAGGGGGTCGCCGGAGGTGGGAGGGCACTGACAGAGGGGAAGGGAGTCGTCGGGGGGGGGAAGTAGAATTTTCGAGTGAGAGTGAGGGGGAAAGAAGGAAACGGTGTGCCCTAAGTAAAAATATTAGCGACGTCAAGTGTTGCAGTCGCTAAACGTCGCAAAATTGGCAACATATGCTAATAATATGTCGCTGAACGTCGCTATTCAGCGACGTAGTAAACTCCTGTCGTGGAACGTTGCTAGGCAGCGACGTTTTACGATGTGTATATAAAGCTGTCGCTATATTTCATAACTAGTGACGTCATTTCTTGCCGTCGCTATATTACGTCGCTATTAGATAATATTTTAGTAGTGTCGCACCACACAATGACTTGTGCGAACCAGCTGCCAGTATTAATTATATGCTGACAAAATCTTCTCGAGCGCCGCGTTGTGTGGTATTCGAATGTATTTTCCTTAATCTCCGTGCTGTCAGTTTGTCAGGCAATGATGATACCGTTACAGCTTCTCGAAGAAGTGTGCCACGTGACGGTCGTACAACCTGATTCCAACGCAACCAGATGTTGGCACAACCTGATGCTGCACGACTTGATGGTTTGGCGCAACATAATTATTTGGCGCCATTTGATGATCGAACACTTTAATAGGTGGCATAGCTTAATTTTTAGCCTCTACAAGACCCCCTTCAAAGTTTTCAAAACTTGATTATACATCAATTTAAAATACTTTGAATTATGCTAGTTTTGTTTGGATTGTACCAGTTTACTGTCTGAGTTGCGTCAGTCAACTCGAGCCCGATTCTTCAGCATAGATTACGTAACTGTTTAGGCTATAAATAGCCGTACACTTTGTGCCTTTCATTTTTCACCAACGTGACTTTCTCGAAACCCTACCTCCTTATGTTCTTTATGATCTCCTTTGACCACTCTGTCTCTTCTTCTTCTTGATTCTGAAGCTTCTTCGACAAACCCTAATGGCGACCAGGAGATTCGATGTTAAGAAAGGAAAGGGCTTCACCGAGCCTTCATTTTATCATGCAAAACACAACGACGTGTGCATCAATACATTTCGTCTTCGTCACAACAAGAGAGTGTTAACCCGGCCATGGAAGATAAGTACTTGATCATAGACCCGATCATTGATCACCCTATTTAGGGAGTTTAGCAAGAAACAAAATTCGGTCGCATTATTAATGACTGATGCTGAATATATCGCCATAAGACATTGTGCACAAATTTTGTGGATGAAGCAAACTCTAGAAGACCGGTTTACTTTACACACACATACCTATTTTCTGTGACAACACTAGTACTATTAATTTGACTAAGAATTTTGTATGTCACTCTCGCACTAAGCATATTGAGATTCGACATCATTTTCTTAGAGATCATCAACAAAATGGAGATATAAACCTTGTATATGTAGACACAAAAAATCAACTGGCTGACATCTTTACAAAACTATTAGCGGAAGATCGTTTCAATTATTTACGTCGAGAATTATGAATTTTAGATATCAATAATTGTGGACACACACAAAAAAGAAGAAGAAAATACTGTCTTTTCTTTTATTGGCGCAAGGCACCACAAATCTAGTACGCCTGAGAGATCCTGGGCTGAGGATCCCCGAGTACAAAAAGGATTCTGGGGAATGGGACGATGGAGATCGAGCGGCAGTTGCTCCTTTACTCCGTTGACACTCCGATTATAAAACTGGGAGAAAACCTAAAAAATTGCTAACTCTCGGCTCACTGGCAAGAAGTGCAGCAATTTGGCTCTTAAAAATGCTCTCCGTTCTATGTGTTTGAAGAGGGATGAGGCCCCCCTTTTATAGTCGTTCTTGAGATGGAATGGTGTTATGCGCCCACATGAGGAAACACGCTATTTTTTATGTGGGTGCATAGTCCTGCTTTGGGCGCATAGGATGTAGGCACATACAGGCTACGAGATCATGGGTTGGTCGTGGAGTTGACGTGGCCGCATGCTTCGGTGCACGATTGCTCATGGAGACTGACGTGGCTGTGTGCTTCGGTGCACGTTTTGATTATGGCTTTGACTGGATCAGGCTTGGGCGCATAGCCATATCTCAGGCTATGTGCCCACCTTTCGGGGGAGCTAGTCTTGGGCACATGGAGCTACACTTGACCGGGCACATGGAGCTATACTGACTTGGACACATGGAGCTACACTGACTTGGGCGCATGGAGCTACACTGACTTGGCGCATGGGGCTACACTAACTTGGGCATATGGAGCTACACTGACTTGGGCGCATGGGGCTTAATTTGCTAAAAAAATTCATGCTTCAACAAGACCCCCTTCAAAGTTTTCGATACATTAACAAGTTCAAAATACTTTGAAAGAATCATTAATCGTCTTCTGGTGATGCAATGGACGCATAGCATGACTCTCTCCTTTGGGCGTATAGTATTTGGCCAACCTGTTAGAGGGATACGACTGTTGAGATCTTCCTCAAAATTCGAACTGACAGATTCATCGAAGCAAAATTTGAAACGGTCCATCCTTCATGCGTCATCCACGTCAGCAAGTGACAGTTGCATAGTGTGCAGGAAGCTGATCCTTCATGTCGGCGCATACAATGCAATGGGTGCGTTGGCGCATACAGCAAGTGGGCGCATAGGAAGTGACCCGTGCCTATAAATAGGCCCTGAAGGAGAGAGAAAGTTTATTATTCCCTTCTCTTTGAAATTTTCAGAAAACTCTTCGCCTTCTTTCTTTGAGAATCATGTCTCCCAAGGTCACCAAGTGATCCGCGAAGGGCAAGGGGGCTGCGCCGTGTGACTCTCCTCCTGCGACAGCGTCCTCGGCAGTCTAGAACCCAATTCTGGGTGAGGGCATGCTTCAAAAAATAAAGTCTCGAGCGTTAATTTACGACGCTCGGATTTTTCTTCTTCCCGAGCGCTTGCGCCTAAGGCAACATACTTCTGTGAGCATCATTATGTGCCCACAGAAGTCATGCGCCAACACTGTGGTGCACTATGCACCTACATGTTGCCATGTTATGCGCCCTCTAAGCAGTGGCATGTTATGCGCCCACGCACTGTTCGTGTGTTATGCGCCCGTATGTCTTGTTTTGGGCGCATATCCCTTTGGGCGCATATGAGTCTTCAGGACTTAGTTTTTTTTTGCTGCTATTTTCTGAGTCTGACTTTCTATTCTGTCTTTAGCTCTTACAGTAAACATGTTTGTCCCAGAGCTTGGCGGTATCCCTTTCGGTTCTGCTTGCCACTGTAAAACCCCTACTTTTTTTAATAATTATTTTTATTATTTTATTAGACTTAAAAATAAATTTATATAATTTACGGTTTTATTTTATTTTTTTTATTTTTTATGACCTTAGCCATTGTTGAGTTTTGGAGCACTAGACGACCATGAATTTTGGCACGGAAGATGTAGCAGTGAGCCTTGACTAGTGTACTAGCCATGCCGGGGGAAGCCTAGCCATGGTAATGTCCAAACTAGGAAAATCAGACCAAATTGTGGATTGACTTATTTATAGTATTTTAATTAAATATTATTTTATATATTTTTTGATGACCCGGTTTGTCCAATTCAGTCCGAACTGGGCCCGAACCAAATTTAAGCCCAAGTAGGCATGTGGTGGGACCAAAGTGGCCATGTGGACATATTTTATGTACGTAAAAATAATTTCTAAATTATTTTAAAATTTCAGGTACAATTTTAAATTTTTTTATTTATTTGTGCAATTATTGGTATTTTATTATTTAAATAATATTTTACAAAATAGTACATTTTGTGGACCCGGGTAAGGGTGTGCGGTATAAGTGCACTCATTGGGACGATCTTATTAATTTATTATTATTAAAGTTATTTTGTGGAGATTAATAAACATATTTTTCTATTTAAATATTATTATTATTTTGAGTTGATTTATTAAGGATTGAATTTATATATATATAGATATGCTCAAATATATTAAATAGTTGGATAGTTAACTTTTAAATAGTATTTGGATTTTAAATAGAATTTTTAGTGTATTTATGGATATATACATATATAGATATAGATATTTATATTTATATTTTAAAAGTTTTAAAAAGATTTGAAAAAAAGAAAAGAAAAAAGTATTAAGAGTAATGGGTGGTCGGCCTCACCCGACCACCCACACCCAAGCAAACGCACATTAGTAGCAGCAGCAGCATCCTTGTGCATGGGGCGCCCAAGGGGCCGACTAGTAGCAGTAGCTTAGCTTTAGTATTAAGCACCTCCAATCCTTTATATATATATATATATATATATATATATATAAATATATATATATATATATGATTCTAAAAAGAAAACCTAATCTCCTCCTCCTTCTTCCTCTTTCCTTCCTTCCTCCTCCTCTCTCCTCGGCGTGCGTGCCCAACCTCGTCAGAGCGACAGCAGTTCCGCCTCCCGGTCGTCACGACGACAACAACACCACAACAGTTTTTCCACTTTAAGGTACTCAACTTCCCCGATTAATTTCTCTTCCAATTTTTGTCCGTTTTTAGATCCGTAAATTTCTGTAGAAAGCCCACATGACCCTCTAGCATTCCCTTCAAATAGTTTTATTTATTCTGCAATAAATTCCAGGTTTAATTAGATTAAAAATCACAAAAAAAATCAGTTTTCAAAAACTTAAAAACCCCGGTACGAGGTACGTCCCGACAAACCGGGCGACCCCGTCGCAAACCGAGAGTACCGAAGGGTCCGTATCGATTTTGCGGACGTGCGGGCTTTGACGGAATTCAAGTTGGTTGCATGTACGCGACGAATTTGATCCGTATCCGTCAAATTTTTCCGTATCGGGCCTTTTCGATATTTCTCAATTACTTTGTGCACACTCACCAAATCACGACGAAACTTGCGCCATTGGACTCAAAATATTTTTCTGGTCCTGTATGCCAAGTTTGGTCCGATTCTGAGACCGTTGACTGGGACGCCATTTTTGGCGGGCCCACAATCCCACTCAACGGGCGATTTTGTGCACGGCTTCTTGGAATCCAAATTTGGACATACCGTTGAGTTCGTCTCAGAAAAACAAATTCATAGACATGTAGGTTGACGACTTTAGAGACCATATGTTCTGGCACGTATTTCAGTACAAGACGGGTCCAATGACGGACATCGTTTTGACCCGAAATTACAATTTTGCCCCTGTTCCAGAATTTAACTTTTGGACAGGCGTTTCCTAGGCATATCTTTTATTCCAAGCTCGTTCGTGATGTTTGTTTCAGCATCCGGAGCACCTTGTGGATTTTGACTTTCGAGTTGACGATTCTGACTGTTGGATTTTGCTACATCTCGCACCACCCTCAGGCAAGACACCTTGCCATTTGCTGTTTAAATTATTTTAGCTCATATTTCATGCATTATTTATTTTTTTATGCAAAATAAACTGTGATACATGGCATAACCTGTTAGAACTTACTGTTCATTTATATTTCCTGCTATGTATTATTTTTCTCACATAAAACCTTGATCTAAGGGACCACCTTGTGTGTTGCATTCATTGGCCTTGACACGTTGTACCACGAAGTTGTGTGTCGCATGTAGAACACGGAAGTGCGTGATTGGCTGGCCACCAGTACATACAAGCCGTGCGATAGGAATAACCGCTAATAGAGATTGTATGCTAGTTGACTTAGCGGTTATAGTGGTTTGTGTTGTGGATACAACACAGTAGGCATTGGGCGGGGAGGACAATTACTTAGCGTATGGGCTTCGATGCACTTTTCTTGTGACCCGGACTCTCCGTTGGAGATACGGGGTTGATGACCCATGATTACTGACGGCCACTGACGATTCTGCGCAACGTCATGCTCTTACTGATGGGGCCTCTGGTGCCCAAGGGGGACCATGCCGATCCTATTCAGCCAGGGCCCATGCGTAGGAAGGATTGTTCTTAACTACATATCACTTAGACCGGTTAGGCACCTTTATCCGTTAGGTACGAGTACTTTTGGTTTGGGTACTTGTATCTGACCGTGGCTTGGAACAATAACTTGTCGCGGATTAGTTCGTCACATCTTGTCCTTGTTTGGTTGTAGGTGTGACTTACTACTTCGATGAGAAGTTATTGAACCTTGTTGGGATCCGAATACCATATTGGATTCATAGTATGGAAAGATACGTCGCTGTGAATTAGTTTACCATCTCCTGTCCTTGTTTGGTTGGGGGGATGGTACGCTCCTTCAGTAGGTGCGTATTGTTATGTGTCTTGTTATGTCCCTCTGAGGACCTGGTTATCTCTCCAGGTGTGTGCTATTGTCTTTCGCAGGTGTTCTAGCTCTAGCCGTGATCATCGCTATTTCTTCGAGGATGATTGCATTTGGATCGTCTTCGCTTCGCTCGCCAAATTCATATCTTTTCTTATGTATTTTTCCTTTACTTGTTGGTAGTAGATTTGTCTCCGCCCAACATATTATATCAAGACAATTTATTATCTTTATATGATGTCTTTTATTCATTTATTTTGCGTGGATGAGATTATTTATGGTTCTACTGTATTTTACAGCTTATGTATTTTTACGAGGCTTCCATATATTGGAGTATACTTCGTATGAATACAGCTGGCATATCTACGTTCCTAGTCCTACATATTTTGGGACTGGGGCGTTACAGCCACATTCTTGGTACGAGCCTTGTAACTAACATGGTCAGCGATGTCCAAGCAAAGATCAGTTATGACCAGCCTACGGAGCGGGCGATCGCCATTATTGAACAGAAGAAAACCTTTCTAAAGAAGATGATGAATGACGAGAAGCTCGGAGGGTTGCACAGTTAGAAGAAGTCGTACTTCCTATTTGGTGACAGTGTAGGATTTGAGGGCAATGTGACTATATGTCTGGAAACGTCTTTGGTAACTATGTTGAATGACCAAAGAATAGGGCTGCCATCATTGAACCGCCAATATCCTCTGTCGACGTTTGCTGATCTAGCTGTGCAGAGACAAATGAAATGGGACCTAATTCCTGAATTGACTGGGGTTATTTCTGGCAGGATCCAGTTCAACTCAGGAGACCGGAAGAAGGATACATTCAAGTGTGTCAAAGGTTCCACATCCTACTCCATGAGGGTCTGCAACCGGGTGTTATGCTGAACGATATCCCAACTGATCTTCATCCTTATGCCGCTGAGACTCTCTCCAATTTGATGCTGTCGAAGAAGGAGTCATATCCGAAAGGGAATATGCGGCTGGAAGGCTGGAGACGTCCCGTTTCGTTCTGGAGTGACCTTACTGGATGGGTGCTCTCAGCTTATGAGGCCACTTTGAAAGCTGCCGATCTTCTCTATGCCGTCAGGGCCACTCAGTATGGCATCAAGGTTAACTGGCCGATGTTCGTCTCCTTGGCAGAGCTGTACAACCATCATACGTGCACCTTCTTTACTCTGGGCGGAGAGATGGGTTTGGCTCTCCATGAGATGCAAGCGGTGTCCAAACTTCCCTGCGGGGTTGAGCCGTATGCAGAATATGTCCCCAGTGATGTAGAGATCTTAGATTTGGAGAAGGAGAGCTCTGATATGGTGAATGTGTACAAAGAATTACTTTGTCACTTTTTTATTTGTCACCAGACTACGAAGAAGGGTAAGACCGAGGGGTCCATCCCGCATACGAGGTCTTGGACCAACTATGTTTTCACCCGAGAAGGGGGAATGATTCAGTCTCCTTCTTGTCGCCTAAGCCTTTGACAATCTCTGAGATAGATCGGCTGATTACAGCTCATGGAGCTGAGGATACCAAAGATAAGGGTGATCCTGAGGAAAATTTCCTGATCTATCATTACTCCAGACAAGCCGAATTCGGGATGTCAGAAAAGGCGGTGCTCACCGCTTTCCTGATGATATGGCTTCGGGACTGCGTAGTCCCTGGCAGCTCAGGGTCTGTTGAGAGAATCAGCCAGGGGATAATACTTCTGGCTGTAAAATTGGCTTTTGGACACCGTCTTGCACTGCTTCCTGCGGTGGTCTGTGCCATCCAACGGGGTTTGCATCATTTTGTTGCGAACGCGATAACATCCGGAGGCAAGAAGGACTTTGCTAGGACTGAGTTACCCTTCCACTATCTGATGGGGTGGCTGGTACTGCATTGTCCCAAATTTATGAACATCGGACTGATGGCAGATTCTTTGGCAGGGGATTCCTTTATTCGGAGGTTCAGGGACACAAATTAGACCGTTACAGGGGTGCCTGCTTGCAGGAGGGCTCTGAGTTTTCTACAGAATTACAAATTCTTCAGGGTATCGCCCCCATCTAGTAGCGGTCGTATGGGAGACACCCTAGTAGATGAGGGAGCACTCACTACCAGCCTCCCTATTGGAGCATTCCGTTGGCTCCAGTCCATTAGGCCTTCCCACTTGGTACTTAGGAACATGAACCACTCTTTCCTGGAATCTTACTTGCCAAGCCGCTTTGTACGATAATTTGGCTATAGCCAGCTACTCTTGGGCAATCCCAGTCCTCATCTCCAGTCGATAGGGAGTCTGATCGACGGGGCACGTGCATAGGGCTACTACAATGCTGGATGTACAGGGGCAGTTCTTACCCTGCCTAAAGATAAACTCGACACTCATATGCTCTTTGCTGCTGCTAAGTTCTACATCCAGGTCAATACCTTTCTTTCTGGGTATGACCGGGAGCATAGTTTTGTATCGGGGACCAAGCTTGCCCCTATCCTTGTTGATATAGGACGAGCACGTGCAATGGGGAGTAGCAGGAAGGAAGGCGTCGCGCCCACAATTGAACCAGCTGTAACACCGCAACAGAGAGTTGTAGTTGAAGAGCCTATCATTGCAGCACCTCGGAGGGAGGACACGGAAGAACCTCTTCCTACCGTTCCTCACAAGAGGAAGGCTCCCACCGAGCCGGTGCCACGGCCAAAAAGGACGAAGGTGGTTGTTTCCCAGAGGAGGAAGGTTGCAGACGTGGGTACCGGTTCGCTTCCTCCCAGAAGGTCTTTTCGGCAGACGACGTTGCAGGCCGTCGCCATTCGGGAGGTAGACCCTCTCCTAGACTCCGTTGCCATTCTGGTCAAGCCTTTAGATGCTTTCTCACCTTTACGTTTGTCCTTTTCACAGGACTTCGAAGTCGCAGCTGAGGTAGGTGCCTCCTCCTCTGAGGATGTGGAGGTGGCGACAATGTCCCCTGCTCGTCCTCGACTATTGGATGAGGGCGGGTCTTCTCCGGCCGTAAGACCTGAGCGACGAGGTGAGAAGGGCGAAGGTCCAGACCCTGATGGCGGTCCAAAAATCAGTTTCTCCTACAACATATCTGTGGAAGATATGTCTGCAATAGGAACTGCGATGAAGGAGCTGGACAAGAACCAAGTCCAATCAGCTCATCCTCCTGCGGATACGTTGCTTTTGTGCCTCATTTCGGATGAGATCTTTAGACTTCGATTTTACATGCTCCTCGTGAGGTTGACCACGTTTGTGTGTTCCCTTGTAGACAAGGAGAAAGAACCCCTTGTGGGGATAGTCCCCGCCATTGGGAGAGGGACATAAGTTGTTTCCGGCCCCTCCAAATCTGCTACTGTAGAGGGAACAGTTAGTGAGCCGGTATTGGATTCAGAAAGAGCGCTCGAACAGCCTACTAAGGGGGATGTTGCTGAATCCGCTCTTGTTCCAGATGAGCTTGTGGAAAAAACCATGCCCGATGCTGCTCGGGGCCTTGATATTATTCCTCTTGGACGGTCCGGGTCTGCTCTTGGTTTCTCTGAAACCAAGGTTAATGGCGCACAAGTTGGAGTTGAGCAAGCCGAAGGTACGAAGTTACAACCTTTTCGTATGTTCCTCCGTCTTTTTCTAATTACTGATGTATATTATTTTCTCTGTCAGGTTCGACTTCTTGTCAGGCGTTCATCCCAGAAGTGGAGGAAACTTTCAAGGCCTCTTCTCCGACGACTTCCACCGAGGATGAGGAGATGGCCCAGGAAGTTGTCAGAGCTTTCTACTCCGTATTGAAAGTGAAGCTTCATGGGATCCTGAATCGGAATGCCGCCGTCAGCCCTATGAAGGATGTTGTCGAATATCAGGTAGCGGCTCTCGAGAGCATAGCTGGCTATGAAGAGCGGGCCAACACCCTGAGTAAGGTCTTGAATGATCTGGAGGGTCAGCTGGCCAGGTTCTGAGACATCAAACAGCGGAGCACGATATCAATGTTCCGTACAGAGGACGACACTTTGATGACAGCTCTTGCGGAGGAGAAGGCTACCTTCCTGGCAAGAAAGGTCGTCCTCGTCCAGGAGATTGGCAAGCTGGCTGACCAGTATGGCCAGTTCAATGCTGCGAGTGAGGCCCATGCTGCCTCGAAGAATAGGCTGGTTGTGCAAATCACTGAGAAGCACAATCAAATTGTGCAGATCAGGAACAAGATTGCGCAGCTGGAAGCCGACTTGAGGGTGGCGATATCTGAACAGGAGGATTATTTGTCCCAGGCTGCCATGACTGTCACAATTTCTGTCCGTTTAGAAGAACAGCTGGCGAAGTTGGAGGGGGAGCATCAGAGTCTGATCCTCTTTGATGATGAAGCCGCTCGTCATGAGGAGGCACAGGGCCGAGCTGCTGTGAAGTCTGAGGACGAGATTGCAGCTCTGAGGTACATCATCAATCGTTTGTGTATTCCGTAGATTTTATAACTTCTCTCCCCCTTTTTTTGGCCGTCACGACTCTTGTACCCTTTTTTCCGTCTTTTAATAGACGTTTACGTACAAAATAAAGAATCTTTTCGGAAATGAATGTGGTTTTGTGAAATATCGATGCTAGAGGTAATGTAGACGTAGCAAGGACATTTCTGGTGGTATTTTGCCAGGGGAATTTTTGATGTGGACCTATTATCCGTTTTATATTCGAATGATTAGAATATAGATAATAAGTTGAACGAAGCTGCTAGTAGAGGTAATATGGACGAAATAGCATAGGATGTTCTATATCTGGCCAGAGCTAATACGGACGTGGAAAGATATAGCATTAGGGAGGAATGGATAATTCAGAGGTAATAGGGACATGATTATCCTTGATGAATGCTTTGCTCAGAGGTTATATGGACGTGGCAATAGGGAGGAATGGATAATTCAGAGGTAATAGGGACATGATTATCCTTGATGAATGCTTTGCTCAGAGGTTATATGGACGTGGCAAAACATTTAATCATTCCACTGGGAAAATAAATATCAGAAAACAATTCAGAGGTAATAGGGACGTGACTTGTTTTCGTCAAATCGAGTTTGGACAGAGTCAAAAACGGGAATGATTCCACTGGGGAAATATTTAGAGGACCTATTTTCCAGGGCATATTCAAGACTCATAAAATACGTATAATAGTTAGATGGTTTTTTCTGAATCATATAAACATCGCACTGTACATTTACATGACTGAACATATGTGAACATTATGTAAAAGAGGTTACACATAGTATTTCTTCAGGAACTTGCCATTGATAGGCATCATGAGCAAGTCACCGTCGGGCTTTGTTAGCCGATACGCACCGTTGGAATACACCGATTCTATGACGAAAGGACCTTCCCATTTAGGCTAAAATTTTTCTTTAGTTTTGTGCGTCATGACCATCAGTCTTCTCACTACTAGGACCAGATCACCGACTTGAAAGATCCTTTCCTTTACTTTTTTATTGAAGGCTTTGGAAAGGCGTGCTTGGTATAGCTCAATACGCTGCTGAGCTAACAAGCATTTTTCGTCTAGCGCTTCGAGCTCCTGGAGTCGCAGACGATAGTTTTCTTCAGTAGTCAGCTCGCTGGCTAAGGCTACTCGAAGAGAAGGAATCTAGATTTCTATGGGAAGAACTGCTTTGCTCCCATAAACCAGAGAGAATGGCGTACTGCCTATTGGAGTCCGGACCGTTGTACGATAAGCCCATAAACATTTACCGAGCTTCTCGTTCCAATCGCGCTTATTTGAAGACACAAACTTCTTAAGACGCATTATGATGGTTTTGTTGAAGGCTTCTGCTAGCCCGTTAGCCGCTGGATTGTAGGCAGTAGAGGCTACGTTCTAGAATCGTTTCTTATCGCAGAACCGATAGAATGCATGGCTTACGAACTGTGGACCATTATCATGGATGATCCTGCGAGGTATGCCGAAGCGGTAGATGACGTGATGTTTGATAAAACTTATCACGTTTGACGTCTTCACTTCGGTGAGCGGTATAGCTTTCGCCCATTTGGAGAAGTAATCAGTTATGGCTAGGATGAACCGATGTCCTTTGGAGGATGGCGGGCTGATTGGTCCTATGATGTCCATGCCCCAGGCTTCAAATGGCCAAGAAGCTGCCGTCGGGTGTAGAAACTCCGAAGGTTGATGAATGAAATCTGCGTGGAACTGACAAGCTCTGCACTTCTTTGCATATTCAACAGCATCTGTTATCATTGTGGGCCGGTAATAACCCATTTTTTTGAGGCAAACTTATAATTTGGGGCCTGGTTGATGTGTACCACAAACTCCATCGTGCGCCTCCCAGAGTGCATGTTTGGATTCTGTGTCTGATAAGCATCGTAAAGTAGCCCGTCGTAAGAGGATCGGTACAATATCTTGGTAGCTGTGTCGTAGTAAAATCTGAGGGATTGCCTTTGGATGGATACTGCTTCCTTCGGGTCCTCGGAGAGGATTCCATAGACAACGTAGTCTATGAAGGGAAATCTCTAGTCTTTAGGATCGACGTTTGTTTTCGCTGCATAACTGTGATGAATATGTAAGGCATTTTTCATACAGAATAATTCTCGACCAGACACTGTAATTGACTGCTGTGTATTGGTATAAACGGTCAAGGAAGCAGCGAGACCGGCCATAGCACATGCTTCTATATTCTATAGTCGAGGTACATGCTCGATGAAGAATCCAACGAAAGTAGACGCCAGCTCGATTGTTGCTCTGTGGTAGGGGATGAGATCTTTGTGGCGAACTTCATAATCTCCTCAGACCTGACTGACTATTAGCTTGGAATCGCCGTAAGCTTCCCGATAGTCAACTCCCAGTTGCTTCGCCAGTTGTTGGCCGATTAATAAAGCATTATATTCGGCCACATTGTTGGTGCATGGTTGCATGAGAGAATATGTACGGTATATGACCAGATGATCAGGTGACACGAGCACGACACCTACTTCAGCCATGATATTTCCTTTGGGCCCTGTTCTTGATGCACCGTCAAAGAACATTCGCCAAATAGGGACTTCTTCAGTTGCAGTGTTAGACTCCACCACTTCGTCGGGGTTTTCGTCGTAGAGTTTGGACGACTCTGGCACCGGATGAGCTGCTAGGAAATCAGCTAATGCTTGGCCTTTTACTGCCATCTGAGGGATGAAGATCATATCATATGGAGTCAACGGCATTGCCCATGTAGCTAAACGGGAATTGAGAGAACCCAGTTTAGTCATGACTATTCTGAGAGGGTTGACTTTAGATATGATGTGGATAGTCTGTCCAGACACATAATGGTATGTCTTTTGGACGGCAAATACTAGTACAAGGCATTCTTTCTCCACAGGTGTGTATCTGTGCTCAGCACCCACCATTGTGTGGCTGAGGTGGTAGATTGCCTGTTCATGGCCGCCTTCATTCTTCTGAGCTAATAGGGCGCCAAGAGAATGGTCCATAGCACGGACATATAGTAAGAAGGGCTTCCACATTATTACAGCTACCAATACTGGAGGGCTTGTAAGATACGCCTTGATGTCGTCGAATGCGCGTTGACATTGTTCAGTCCAGACGAAAGATACGCCTTTCTTCATGAGCTGGGTGAACGGTTGACACCTTCCGGAGAGGTTTGAAATGAATAGTCTGATGTAGGCTAGCCTTCCTTGTAGTCCGCGTAGCTCTTTGAGGTTTCTTGGAGGATACATGTCGAGGATAGCCTTCACTTTCTCCGGGTCCAGATGTATACCCTTTGAAGTGATGACGAAACCAAGGAACTTGTCACTCGAGACTCCCAGAAAAGACTTGGTTGGATTCATCTTGAGTTGGTGTGCACGCATTAGTTCGAACACCGTTCTCAAGTCTTGGAGGTAGTTTCCCTTGAGACGACTTTTGACTGCTATATCTGTAGAAGCATGGAAAAAAGACAAGGAAAGCCCATGCGGCTCAAAACAGAAGGATCCTCATGCGGCTCATAAGTCCTTCAGGATCCCATACGGCTCACAAACAGAGGGAGCCTCATGCGGCTCCAAAATTCCTTCATGCGGCTCGGATGGCTCCACACCACGTGGCCTCACGCTGTCCGATCAGACAAACTGGCCATAAAGCAGCAGCTTGAATTAATTACTCTGACGGCAGCCCTGACAATGACAGCTCTGACAAATGACAGCTCTGACACAAAAGTCGAAATGATGACTCTGACATGATGGCGTGTTCCTAGGGAAAAGAAGAAAATCTATTATAGCTGGCATGATCCGCCAAGTCCAAAGCTCCCTATGCGGCTGCCACTCCTATGCGGCTGTCACCCCTATGCGGTTGCTCTCTTTATGCGGTTGCTCTCTTCATGCGGTTGCTCTCTTCATGCGGCTGCCACCTTCATGCGGCTGCCTCCTTCATACGTCTGCCCCCTTCATGCGGCTGCCACCTTCATGCGGCTGCCATCCTCACGCGGCTATCCCCCTCATACGTCCACCACCCTCATGCGGTTGCTACCATCATGCGGCTAGGAGTGTGGGGGCCATCCATATGCGGTTCATTTAGAGACTGCATTCATGCGGCTCTATCAGGGCAGGCCACTCACGACAGTTGAGACACGTGGTGGTCCTCATGACAGTTGAGACACGTAGCGATCCTCATAACCGTTGAGACACGTGGCGGTCTTATCCCCCCGGAGTTATCGCTGCTAGCAAGTCATAACGACCCAGATTTATTATAATCATTATAATTACTCAGATCAAATCAGATTTGCTGTAATTAAGCAAATTGAACACGTGGCGAGAGATCCGAGCTTGTCATGAAGATTCATTGCAATCAGCATTAATTGCCCATACGGATTTGGCGCAATCAAAGATTAACTGCCCAGATGTAATGTAATCAAGATTAATGGTCTAGATGATTAGCCGTCGACTTTTCAAGGAGGAAATCATTGCAAACCCTAATGAGCACACCCCCACTTCTATAAATAGCAAGGTGCCATTCCCTTGCAAACCATGAAGAATTCAGGAGAAAAAGAGGAGGAGAATTCTAGAGAGAAAGAGACTCTCTCCATCCGGCTGGACACATAGAGAGACAAAGGCACGCGCAGAGGATTCTTTCCACACATCCTGAGAGCATTTCTTTCCCGGACCCAAAGCTGCGTCCGATCGTCCAAGGAGTGAGGCAGAGCTGTCGTCGCTTTCCCGAACATCTACCGTCATCCCCCAGAATCAAAAATAAACAATCGTACTTAGATTGATGTACCTAGGTTTTCATTCCTAGGCTTTTTTTGTACGAGCGAGTTTGTATTGTGAGTCTAATTGTTCAGTCCTCCTATAAAAATTGTTCTGTACTTTTACAATCAATGGCAAACACAATGGCGACTCTGGGGGGGACTAACTTCTCCATGGCTGAGGAGTTGGTGACGGAATCGGACGCAGCCAAACTTGGCTCCACTCAACAAATACTGGTCGCCCGGTTCGACCAGCAGGTGTTTGAAGAAATTCTCTCCGACGGGAGCGCTGGCCCGATCCAGCGGCGAGCTCGCACGAAGAAGGCCCGCAGGGAGTGGAGGCCCAAATCATTCGCTCCTTCCCAAGCTCTCAAAGAAGTACTCTCTGTTGCTCAAAATGGCATAGAAGTCTCGCAGGCGACCCCAATTCAGACCATAGAGAACTCTGCTGTCCCTAAGTCCGGCAGAAGAAAATACTATGATGCTGGACTTGTAGGGGCAAAGAGGAACTCTATACGGTCCAAGCCGCATAAAGACGCCAGCCGCATGGAGAAGGCTCATGCGGCCGTAACTGCCAACCGTATGGAGAAAACACATGCGGCCATAAGAGTCAGTCGCATGCAGAAAGCCCATGCGACCAGAACTGCCAGCCGCATGCAGGCAGCCTGCACGACCATGACTTTCAGCCGCATCCCTGAGGTTCATGCGGCCACCGCTTCTAGCCGCATACAGAAGGCTCATGCGACCACAAAGGATAGCCACATGCAGACAGCCTGCACGCCCACTGATCCCAGCCGCATACCATCTGTTCCATGTGGCTCACGGTCAGTCTTCGACCTTCTCTCAGGCGATCCTGACTCCAGATGCTCTCATATGCCAAATTCCATGGACTCTTCCTACTATGCACTCTCAGGTGCTAGAAGGAAGAAGTCTCGGGCAGCGCGGCCTCGGCGAGCTCAGTCGGCTGTCCTAACTTCTGACTATCAGGGCGTCCCGCTGACTATTATGTGGGCCCCTGATGAAAAGTTGTATAAAACTATCCATGTCCAACCCCGGCGGCCAACGAACGGGATAGTTATCAAGAATCTTCCAACATGGATCAGGGGCAAGTACTCGTGCTACCCCCACATAAGGGAGCAGGCAGGAGGCCAACACACTCACGGGCTCAGAATTCTCAAGCCCACAAAATGGATGACTTGCGCAACGTAATTCTTCATAAACTCAAGGAAAGAGACGAAAATTTGATGTGCAGAGAGTCCTGTCAGGGACATCAATGCACCCAAGTCATTGTCAACTGCTGCTGCAACAAGGTATCAGTACAAGAAAACCGGCGGTCCGTCTTTCAACGGCTGCAACACCCAAGCTCAGAAGACGAGGCGCTTCTCGTCGCCTCCTGCAATCTGTTCTGAAGATTCCTGGCAGCGGTAGAAAAAAGAAAACAAATGTCTCCAGTCCAAAAATCTCAACCGGCGTAACCAAGAAACTCTTTTCTAAGCGATTGTCTACCACCATTATAGGAGGAGTTTACCAAGGTACCCGCTCAAAGACGAAATCTGCCACACTTGGAGGCATTGGAGCCGGGGGTAGCACTCATCCAAACATCCACGACAATCCGGTGTTCCAAGAAGACAATCCAGGGGAAACGATTCACTCAACAGATGCAGCAGATCCCGACGTCCCCCAGGACATCCACAACTCTCAAGATGAGGCGAGCTCTGAAGCTGGGGGTACCACTCCTTCTGAGTCCGAACCAGAGGAGAACATTCCCACGTAATTTAATGATTTTTCTATACAAGGGTATGACTCAGAGGGCACATCCCCCACCGTTCCTTCCACCTCTCCTTACGTGAGGACGGTGTTCATGACGGATAGCAACCAAGATGGTTCCAGTGATCGCCAACGCATCGACACTCTGGAGGCCATACTGTATGCCTTGGTCAAGTACGTGGACGAGATCAGAGCGGCCCTTCCAACTCTGCAACGAAGGACGCCTGGCCAAACAAGCTTAGGTCCCACGGTCAATGTGGACTCGAACTCAGCTCCACCAAACCCGGGTGATAATCCTCCTAAAATATCGGCCCCCACTACTACAGACGAGGCCAGGAAGGCAAGAAGAGAGGTCCAGGAGCTCCGGGCCATGTTCCATGCCCGAGAAAACTGCCAAGACCTCAGGATACGACAACCGTATCCTGCTGCATGGAGAGATGTTTCCTTCCCACCAAGATATAAACCGTTCAATATCAATCCCTATGATAGGAAGACATCTGTAAGCAGGTATATCACCTACTTTGAAGTCACAACCGACCATCTGCCTCATGACGATGCCATCCTTACACGATTGTTCATCGGGGCACTGGAGGGGGTCGCCTTCGACTGGTACCGCAACTTGCCAGAAAACTGCATCCATTCTTTCACCGGCTTCAAATCTATATTCCTGGAGAGGTTCTATGAGGTAGAACAAGACGTGACAATGTCTACCCTCGTGGACGTTGTTCAGGGAGAAAAGGAGTTGACAAGGAACTATATCGAGCGGTTTTGCCAAACCGCGATGAAGTGGCCTTCCGGTAACCCGGATTCCTCCTTAATTGAAATTTGCCAAAAGAGGCTGCTTCCCACGATCAGCCTCTGGATGGGCGAAAGTCAGTTTAAGGATTGGAAGACGTTCATCATTAGTGCCACTAGCACAGAAGATAAATTGAAGAAAGCTCGCCAATTGGGATTACACGTCTCGAAAGGAGAGGACAAGGGCAAACGCCCTAGCACCAACAACAACAATGGTAGTAATTCCTCCAACAATCGAAACATTAAGGGCAAACAGGCTATGGTGGCCGACACAGCCCCGAAGCCTGAATCGAAGCCAGTAGAGAAGCAGTGGCCTCAGATGACCTATTCCTTCGAGGACGGCCATGTCAAGCCCATCTTGGACATGCCATATAACGGGGTCGAATTCAGGTCCCTCCTCCAAGACGTGAACCTCGACCTGCAGAAATGGAGAACCCCAAGTACTGCCACTACCATCGCTATATACACCATGCAACAAAAGACTGCTACCAACTGAAGTGATACATCCAGTATCTCATCGACTCTAAGGCCTTGGCCATTGATTTTGAAGAGGAAACCGTAGCAGCCAACATGGTGTCAGTACAATTTGGCAGCTTCCTTCCGACAAAGACTCAAGATGGAGTAGTGCCCGTCCCTAGAGCAAGGATGGAGATCTCTAACCTTCCACCTCCCTGAAACCAGGATGCTGGCCTAGTGCCCCTTACCACATCACGTGGGGAGGTCATGTGGGTCCATCCGGATCTGGTACCTAAAATAACTCAGTCCGCTCCTCCCTCCACCAGCAAAAAGATGAGTGTAAAAGTCAAATCATGACGCACAATCTCGACAGAGGTCGAAGAAGCTACTGCTGTTGTTACCCGTTCTGGCGTACAAATCCAACCTCTACCGGGTAACTCGGCCGAAGATCATCAGCCAGTAGCTGCTGATACTCCAGGACCTTCGCAACCTTCAACGACCGACAAGCCTAGGCCGAAGGAGACTCGCTTCGACAAACCGCTTCAAAGAGAGACGCCTCATGGGCTGGAGAGGCCCTACAACTTCGACATCTTGGCGCAATTAGCTAACATACCAGCCAAATTGTCGCTATACGAGCTCCTGAGGCTCTCCAAATATGTTTGCGTCGCACTGAGCGAGGCGCTCCAGAACACCAACGTATATCTGCTCAGTCCAATCTCACTGGGGAAAGCCCGCCCACAGATCTCCAGAACAGTGCTTGCACATGTGCAATACCTAACATCGTCTTTACTCCACAGGATATGCTTATCAAGACCAACCTGCATGATCGCCCTCTTTATTATAATAGGTATATTGACGATATCAAGGCGGACCGGATGCATATCGATCCCGGTTCTTCCATAAGCATCATCCCGAAGAGCCTACTACACCATCTGCGTATCCCAATGTATCGCCTGACGCCGACAAGCACCGCCATCAGCAGTTTCAATTCAGGCAGAAGCTATCCGATCGGGAAGATTCACTTGAAGTGCTAAATCAGCGACCTTCAGTCAGAAATGACCTGTTGTATCATAGATGCGGACACTTCCTACAACATTCTCCTGGGGTGTCCTTAGATATACGATTTCATGATCGTGCCCTCCATACTTCACCAGTGCTTCAAGTGCATCGACAAGCACGGCTTCGTGAGGACAGAATTTGCTGACATCGATCCCTTTAAAGGGGTCGAATCCTACTACTCCGACTCATGCTTTTACGAGAAGTTGAAAAGATACCTTGTCGAAGGAGATATTCAAGCTCCGACTGAGGCGGCATCTAGATCGGAAGAACCTCTGACGATCCACCTTCAAGCCCGTAAACCTGGCAGAACTGTACCACTTACAGCCACTCTGCGTAAGGATGCAATCAGCCTCTCTGCACAAGAAGAGCAGATGATAATCCGACTGCCAAGGTCTGGCCAAGCGCCACGATCTACGACAGAGACACTGACAATCAGGTTTCCTAAAGCTAGCCATCAACAAATAGAGGAGCTCAATCCCCCTGTTAAACCTATTACGATTCGTCTTCCCAGAATGAATCGGCAGTCGAGCGCTAAGCCGGGGACTGCTAGCCAGCCAACAACTCCCCGTCCAGCACCGAGCACCAAGCAGGGGGTGGCTAGCACACCAACAACTCCACGTCCTGCTCCATCCATGGAGCCCCTGATGATTAAGCTGCCCAAGTCATCCTTCCAGTCTTCATTGACACAGGGGTGGTTGAAGAAAAGCCAGAACCGGTCAAGTATGTGGTTGCTCACACCGATGTTCCATCCGCAGATGATGTAATCTCACTAGAAAAGAGACCTTACTTCATCAATAAAGGGCTATCTTTGAATTATCTCGAGCTTAATAAGCTTTGTACAATGTATGCTATGGAACACGGTATAGGCACCCATCTACACATACAGGTAACAAATGTCTACACCGCAAACCAACTTACTCCAGTGAAAGACGTATATCGCATAATCGAGGAAGAGGATCATCCAATCATCTTCGGCCGAAAGAATGACCCACAACCCTTTAGGGTAGAAGAAGTTGATCTCGAACCCGACACCGGGAGATTGCCCCTTTATCTGTATAGTTCCCAGTCCAAGTACCTCATGCAAAAATAAGGATATGATCTGGAAACTACACCAGGCTTAAACTACGGTACTGGACGACGGTTACCCTTACAATTGTCGGTCCCAGCCGGTAAACCACGAGACTGTTACAATAAAACCAGATGTGGGCTAGGTTATGTTACACCAGCAACGACCCCTTAAAGCTTAGACGAGGAATACGACTGGCACTCACACTCAATCGGATCACCCACTTTCGATTCGGATGTCAGCATTGGGGACATGCTCAGGCAAGTCTGGTCTGTCAATATGGCATTTGCCGACGCCTATGAAGAAGATAAAGACATTCCTGAACTTCTTGAGTTAGAGTCGTAGACACAACAACTAGATGCGCAATGGAAGAAGCAGTTCGAACAAAGACAGCCTCCCATCGAGGAAGAGGTTGTACAAGTCGATCTCGGTGATGAGTCCTCTCCAAAGCCCATCTTCGTCAGCAAGAATCTTACGGACGAAGAGCGAGAATCACTACTAAAACTCGTTAGAGAATACATCGACGTGTTCGCCTGGAGCTACGAAGATATGCCAGGTCTGAACCCCGAGGTTGCACTTCACAAGCTCAACATCTGTCCGGACGCAAAATCGGTCAAACAACAGCAACAATGGTTCTGCCCCGACGTCATGAACGCCATTGAAGTTGAGGTCAATAAACTGATAACCAGTGGTTTCATTCGCGAGGAACAGCATCCAGACTGGGTCACCAATATAGTACCAGTCCTCAAGAAGAATGGAAAGATTCGAATCTGCATCGACTTTCGTAATATGAATGAGGCATATCCTAAGGATGGGTTCCCCCTCCCTATCACAGACATCATGATTGACAATACCTGCGGTTTTGAGCGTATGTCATTTATGAATGGTTTCTCGGGGTACAACCAGATCAAGATGTTCCCTGATGACGAAAAGCATACATCATTTCGAACACCAATTGGCACATATTGCTACACAGTCATGCCTTTCGGTTTATAGATCGTTGGTGCCACCTATCAAAGAGCTATGAGCATCATCTTTAGAGACAACCTGCACAAGACAGTGGAATGATACGTCGACGACATCGTCGTCAAAAGCCGCTCTAAGAAAGATCATCTGCATGATCTGAGGACATTGTTTGACCAGATACGAGTGCATAATTTGAAAATGAATCCCATAAAATCCTTCTTGGGCATATCCAGCGGGAAGTTCTTGGGTTTTATCATTACTTCCCAGGGTATCCACATAGACCCTGAGAAGACAAAGGCAATCATGGAGATGGGTCCCCCGAGAAATCTCCGTGAACTCCAAGGCCTTCAAGGAAGGCTGGCCTACATCAGGAGGTTTATCTCTAACCTCTCCGAACGATGTCAACCATTCACCTACCTCATGAAGAAGGGCGTTTCATTCGTATGGGATGAAGAATGCCAGCGCACCTTCGACAGCATCAAAGAATATCTGACGAACCCTCCAATCGTGGTGGCACTGGTTGCAGAAAAAGCATTCCTGCTCTATGTGCGAGCAATAGAGCATTCTCTCGGTGCTTTACTAGCGCAAAATAATGATACAGGCCATAAACAGGCTATATATTACCTCAGCCGAATGATGATGGGATCGGAACACCGATACACTGCCGTAGAAAAGGAGTGCCTTGCTCTGGTGTTCACCATTCAGAAGATGCGACACTACGTCACGGGACAAACCATCCATGTCATATCAAGAGTCAATCCCCTCAGGGTCCTCATGACCAAGCCAGGTACACTCAGCTCTCGTCTCGCTACCTGGGCGATTTTATTGTCTCCCTACCATATGATCTTCGTCCCGCAGAAGGCTGTTAAAGGTTAAGCTCTGGCAGACTTTTTAGCAGCTCATCCAGGATCGGAGTCAACCAGGATAGACGAAGAGATTCCAAATGAGGTCGCCAATTCAAATGTGGCCTCTCATGATGCCGTATGGCGAATGTTCTTCGACGGTGCTTCCAGAACGGGGCCCAAGGGCAACAACGTCGCTGGAGTCGGAGTGGTGCTGATTTCTTCCTCCGGGCTGGTGATAATCGGGCTTCCTTCCTCACGGAGTCCTGCTCAAACAATGTGGTCGAGTACAACGCTCTGGTCAGTGGCCTCCGGCTTGCAAAGGAGCTGGGGGTACAGTATCTTGAAGCATACGACGATTCGCAGCTAATCGTCAATCAAATCCGAGGCTCATATGAAGTGCGTCATGAAGATATGATCCCCTATCACCAAATAGCGATTGACATCATCTTATCCTTGGAAGGGTTCTTCATAGAACACGTTTCCAGGCTCCAGAACATTGAAGCCGATGCCCTAGCAGGCCTTGCCGCTACCTTAGCAGTTTTGAATCATGCTCACCACTTGGTCGACATCATAGGCCGTGAGTTGGTCTGTCCCAGGAATAATGTTTAATGTGTTGAGAGTTACTCCGCGCTGACAGTCGACAAAGCACCAGACTGGAGACAACCATTCATCGACTTTATAGTCTACGACATCCTGCCAGAGAATTCGAAGGAAGACACTTCTATCAGAAGATGTTCCTTCAGATTCTTCTACGATACAGAGACAAAAATGCTATATCGGTGATCATACGATGGATTACTGCTTCGATGTCTGTCAAATACAGAAGCCAAAGAAACCGTACGTGAAGCTCATGATGGCACCTGTGGGGCCCATCAGCCTGGCCCAAAATTACAGGACCGCCTTCGTCGAATGGGCTATTACTGGCCCACGATGGTTACAGATGTAATAGACTATGCACGAAAATGCAAAGCCTGTCAAGTCCATACAGATTTCATCCACCAGCCCTCCGAGTTTCTACATCCGACGGTGGCATCCTGGCCATTCGAAGCATGGGGAATGGACATCATCGGTCCGATCACTCCACCTTCGTCCAGAGGACATCGCTTCATACTCGCAATCACAGATTACTTCTCCAAATGGGCACAGGCTATTCCGCTGGCAGAAGCCAAGACTTCAAACGTGATCAGCTTCTTCAAGCATCACGTCAATTATCGCTTTGGACTGCCCCGAAGGATCATCCATGATAATGGTCCGCAGTTCGCAAGCCAAGCTTTCTATCGATTTTGCGACAAATACCGAATCCAGAATATTGCTTCAACACCATACAACCCAGCGTCTAATGGTCTGGCTGAAGTATTCAACAAAACAATCATCAAGCTTCTCAAGAAGTTCGTGTCATCAAACAAACACGACTGGAATGAAAAGCTCGACGAATGCTTATGGGCGAACGGCCACCGAGAACACACCATTCTCTCTGGTATATGAGAGTGAGGCAGTTCTACCACTGGAGACTCAAATCCCCTCGCTCCGCGTCGCTCTCACATATCGGTTGACAACGGATAATAATCACCATCGTCGACTGCAAGAGTTGGGGGCCCTAGATGAGAGGCGCCTGTTAGCTCAACAACGAATCAAGCTGTACCAAGCCCGTATCTCCGAAACCTTCAACAAAAAGGTTAAAATTAGAACATTCCAAGTAGGGATCTTGTTCTAGCAGTTCAGAGGCCGATGGTTATGACTCACAAAACCGTCGACAAGTTCCAGCCAAAGTGGGAAGGCCCGTTCATCATTGATGCTGTATTCTCCAATGGAGCTTACCGCCTCGCAAAACAAAATAGAGACTTGTTCATGTTGGCCATCAACGGCAAGTTCCTAAAGAAGTATTACGTCTGAAATGATATCTTCCAGGATGTTGAGTTATGTACCCTGTGATACCGTTGAACTCACATCCCGACTTCAAATCTTCCAAAATGTTGAGTTATGTACCCTGTGGTACCGATGAACTCACATCCCGACTACAAATTTTCCAAAATGATGAGTTATGTACCCTGTGGTACCGCTGAACTCACATTCCGACTACAAATTCTCCAAATTTTCGAGTTACGTACCCTCTGGTACCACTGAACGCACATTCCAAATCCAAATATCCCTGGGTTATGTACTACCTGGTACCGCTGAACTCTCATTTCGACTCCAAATCTCCCAGACTGTTGAGTTATGTACCCGCAGGTACTGCTGAACTTATACTCTGGTCACTACAGATGAATTTATATCGCACCTTTTAGGTGGTAAGTCATGTATTATTATACCCCTGAACTTTCCTCCTAAAAGAGCTCCCTCCTTATGATCCAATACCCCCACTTTCAGTACATAAACAGGGTAATATATCCACAAATTTCCTGAAACAACCACGTCGATGTTACCTCTAAGTTGTTCCCCTTCCATAAAAAACAAACCGCCCCTCACATAGAACTTCCATGTCCTCATTACCTCTGAGTTGTTCTATGTACCCTTCATGGAGTCCACTCCTGCCATGTCCTCATCACCTCTGAGTGGGAAGGCTCCATCGAAGAAACCCTCATATTTACCACGTCATCATTACCTCTGAGTAAGTATGTTGGTTCTCTCCCAACTTATTATCCGTATCCAGAACCAGGATACGCCAAGGATCATAGGTCCACAAAAAAACCTCTCATATTGCGGCAACTACTACAAGCAAAGAATAGAGCAAATGTATTCCGGTCATTCAAAATCGGTTACATTCACATGACTACATCTCATAAGCAAGCCAGAAAAGTTCTCTATCATTTCATTCAGACAAGAAGTAAGAAGATTACATTGATGTCCAAAAGAAGCAAAACAGCTAAAGACGGACAAAAATATCAAAACAAAAGACGGACATTTATGAGAGCCTACGAATCCTAGTTGCGGGGGCGCATATACCAATCCCTCAACCATTTTTCATATGAAGGATCTACTTGAACAAAATCCTCGTCCGGAGCAGGAGGGTCAGAACTTCCAATACTACCGCTGTCGGACTGGGGCTCCTCCTTTACAGCAACATCAATAGGCACCAGCTCTCCTCTCTGTTCCTCCATTTTTGGTATTACCTCCTCCTTAATGAGCGATAACGCTTGTCTGAAAGAAGGCATCATATCTTCCTTCACAATGATCTCAGCCTTCGGCAGGGATGCTGCAAGAATCAAAGATAAAAAGAAACAAAGTTAGAAGATGGCCAGAGCGTCATGCGGTCCAATCCAGACGAGCTTATGCGGTCCAGTTTAAGGGGGGCTTCATGCAGTTCGATTCAGAGAGCCTATGCGGCCAGACAGTCCATGCGGCTAGACAGTCCATGCGGCTAGGAAGTCCATGCGGCTAGGAAGTCCATGTGGTCAAAATATCCTCTGCGACCAGAAGAGCTTATATATAGCCATGCTTCTTATTCAAAGTATTTTAATTTTGTAAATTAAAAACTTTGAAGGGGGTCTTGTAGAAGCATGGAAAAAAGACAAGGAAAGCCCATGCGGCTCAAAACAGAAGGATCCTCATGCGCCTCATAAGTCCTTCAGGATCCCATACGACTCACAAACAGAAGGAACCTCATGCGGCTCCAAAAGTCCTTCATGCGGCTCGGATGGCTTCACGCCACGTGGCCTCACGCTGTCCGATCCGACAAACTGGCCATAAAGCAGTAGCTTGAATTAATTACTCTGACGGCAGCCCTGACAATGACATCTCTGACAAATGACAGCTCTGACATAAAAGTTAAAATGATGGCTCTGACATGATGGCGTATTCCTAGGAAAAAGAAGAAAATCTTTTATAGCTGGCATGATCCGCCAAGTCCAAAGCTCTCTATGCGGCTACCACTCCTATGCGGCTGTCACCCCTATGCGGTTGCTCTCTTCATGCGGTTGCTCTTTTCATGCGGTTGCTCTCTTCTTGCGGCTGTCCCCTTCATGCGGCTGCCACCTTCATGCGGCTGCCTCCTTCATGCGGTGGCCCCCTTCATACGGCTGCCACCTTCATGCGGCTGCCTCCTTCATGCGGCTGCCATCCTCATACGGCTATCCCCCGCATGCGGCCACCACCCTCATGCGGCTGCTACCATCATGCGGCTAGGAGTGTAGGGGCCACCCATATGCGGTTCATTTAGAGACTGCATTCATGCGGCTCTGTCAGGGCGTCCCACTCACGACAGTTGAGACACGTGGCGGTCCTAATGACAGTTGAGACACGTAGCGATCCTCATGACAGTTGAGACACGTGGCGGTCTTATCCCTCCGGAGTTATGGCTGCTAGCCAATCATAATAACCCAGATTTGTTATAATCATCATAATTACTCAGATCAAATCAGATTTGTTGTAATTAAGCAAATTGAACACGTGGCAAGAGATCCGAGCTTGTCATGAAGATTCATTGTAATCAGTATTAATTGCCCATACAGATTTGGCACAATCAAAGATTAACTGCCCAGATGTAATACAATCAAGATTAATGGTCCAGATGATTGGCCGCCGACTTTTCAGGAGGGAATCATTACAAACCCTAATGAGCACACCTCCACTTCTATAAATAGCAAGTTGCCATTCCCTTACAAACCCTGGAGAATTCAGGAGAAAAAGAGGAGGAGAATTCCAGAGAGAAAGAGACTCTCTCCATCCGGCTGGACACACAGAGAGACAAAAGCACGCGTAGAGGATTTTTCCCACACATCCCGAGAGCATTTCTTCCCCGGAGCCGAAGCTGCGTCCGATCGTCCAAGGAGTAAGGCAGAGCTACCATCGCTTTCCCGAGCCTTTACCGTCACCCCCAGAATCAAAAATAAACAATCGTACTTAGATTGCTGTACCTAGGTTTTCATTCCTAGGCTTTCTTTGTACGAGTGAGTTTGTATTGTGAGTCTAAGTTCAGTCCTCCTATAAAAATTGTTCTATACTTTTACAATCAATGGCAAACAATATCGTCTACGTAGCACTCCACACTTTTGCACAAATGATCGTAAAAAATTGTGTTCATGGCTCGCTGGTATGTCGCCCCTGCATTCTTCAATCCGAAGGGCATCACCGTATAGCAGTATACCCCCAACGGCGTTCGAAAAGATGTGTGCTTCTCATCGTCGGGGAACATCTTGATTTTGTTGTAGCCTGAAAAAACCATCCATGAAGGACATCCGCTCGAAGCCATAAGTATTATCGATCATTACATCAGTGATCGGTAGAAGAAACTCGTCTTTCTAACATACAGAGTTAAAATCATGGTAGTCGATACAGACTCGAACTCTACCGTTCTTTTTTATGACAGGGATGAATGAATCCACTGGCAATGAGCTTCTTGACTTCATTCTCGATGGCTTCCATGACATCTGGTCGGAATCATCGTTGTTGCTGTTTTACTGGCTTAGCTTTAGACGAAATGTTCAGGCGGTACATGGTGACTTTAGGGTCCAAGCCTGACATGTCTTCATAGCTCCATGCAAAGACGTCGATGTATTCTCTTATAAGCTGTATAAGAGATTGGCGTTCATCGCCAGATAGACTTTTGCTGATGAAGATTGGTTTGAAGGATGCTTCATTTCCTAGATTGACTTGGATGACTTCGTCTTCGGTAGGTGGTTCCCGTTGTTCGAAGCGCAGCTCCCACCTGGTGTCCATCTTTTGAGCCCATTGTTCAAGTTCGATTGATTGGAAATCGTCTATAATTTGGTCGACGAAAACCATGTTGACGGACAGAGTTGCTTTGAACATGTCGCCGAAGCTGGAGTCTGAGTCCCAGAAGGAGGAATCAGAAGAATAAGAACAATGATCTTCTTCATCATCTGATATTTCGGGAGTTGTTGGAGGAGAGACATAGCCCAAACCAATACCGCTTTGTTGATAGTAGTTCTCGGGTTTGTCGGGAGGAGCAAAGTGTCGTATTGGCAACCGTCGTCCTCGGCTGTAATTTATCCCTTCGTCGCTTTTGATGTTATATCCCATATTCTGGATGATATTCTTGGCCTGCCAACTATACTGAAAATGTTATATTTTCTCAGAGTCATAGTCAGCTTCTGTGTTGTTCTTGGGAGAAGTAGAGTCTGGAATGAACTTTATCTCGCCAATTATATGATCTAAAATGATTAGCTCTTCATCTTTCTTTCTGGCTGGAACGATGAAGTAGAGGATATCTTCAGGGTAAACTTTTTCCCGCATGTGAGGTATTGTGACCGATATGCATAGGTGTGGTCCTATGCCATTCACTAGAGCATATATCGTATCTATATAGTGGTTTACAGATTGATAGACATCGGAGTAATTCAAAGATAAACCTTTACTAATGTCACGACCCGTATCCGGTTTTCGGATGCGAGCTCAGGAGACGTATCGAACGGACTCCAGCCCGACTCGAGTACGTATAAGCTGTCAAGGTCATGGTTTCATGTCTAATCTAAACTATATCTCAATCCACAGAATCATATGAAACAAGAATGAACAATTATGGGTCATGGTCTGCAGCCCATTATCATATTGTCCGATTATACTCCAAGAATGATACGAGTCTATAAAATAGCAGAATAGAACATGGTACGAAATATAAAAGTACGAGAAGATAATAAAGAAATATCACAAGCAAATACCTGTATCATACTTCACAATCCTCTATCATCCCGCTCTGATAACTAACTCCATGCAGTCGTTAAACCTGAAAAGATCATCAGGTCCTCAGAGGACTAGCAAGATACATAATATACAATTCAACATGTAACAGTACAAATATACAAAGAAGTAAGGAACAATCAAGGTTACCCAACGAGACAAATGAACTAAGATACGAGATCTAAACATAAGGATCCGAAGACACTGGCATGTCCTACTATAAATAGCTAATAGGTCAAAGCTATAGACTGCGGTCAAGGCAAGTACTCACAATCTATAGTGTCTCAATCGTAGTCAAGGCAAGTACTCACAACCAAGACGGTAGCCAATCCAAGTATAAAATCCTATAGACCATAGTCAAGGTAAGTACTCACAATCTATAGAATGTCAAAGTCAAGTCCTACTGAAGTCATGTTAAGTCAAGTTAAGTTATAATCAAGTTGAGGGAATCGTGGTGTAGGACTAGACGACTCTGTCAAGGAATACATATGAAATTAACACAGTGTAACAGATAGAAATATCATAACAGAAAGGAACAAGAATGTGCAGACAACTAGAACCATGTAAAGTAAAACTATAACAGGATGAGTGTACTAGACATGGAATAAAGCAATCACGAATGTAAGGAAAAGAAAAGCAGCGAGATAATAAACATGCATATAAATTGTATTATACAAGTTGGCAAGGTATACTTGCCTGGGAGTTGCACGGAGAACCAACAATGTATCGCCAATCAACAAGTCAGAAAGTCCAAGTCATCTTAATTGTCTCTAAAAGATGAAATAAACATTACCAACATTCTCAGAATAGTCAAATTAGCTAGGATTGCCTATCCTTAAGTCCAATTCTGAACACAGGGGCAAAACGGTAATTTTGGGCCAAAACGGTGTCCGCCGTTGGACCCGCTTTGCACCGAAAAGTGTGCCAGAGGCAATGGTCTCTAAAGTCATCAAAGTACATGTCTACAGGTCCAATTTTTTAATAAGAAATCCAACCGTATGTCCAAAGTTGGATTCCGATGGACCGTGCACAAAATCACCCATTCAGTCGGACCGTGGGGCCCGCAAAACGGTAGTCTAATTAACTGTCTCAGAATCGGACCAAACTTGACGTACAGGACCAAAAAAATGACACGGTTCTGTTGGTGCAAGTTTTGTCTCGATCTGACGAACGTGCACAAAGTAATTGGGAAATTTGCATAGAGACCGATACAGTGAATTTCGACGGATACAGATCAAATTCGTCGCGCACACGCGACCAATTTGAATTCCGTTAAAGCCCACATGACCACGAAGCCGTTACGCACCTTTCGATGCTTGCGGTTCGCGACCACGTCGCCCGGATTGGCGGGACGGACGTCGTATCGAAGGATTTTCCAATTTTCAGAAACAGTTTTTCATGAGTTTCCATCCGATTTCTACTTCTTTCTAATCCACGATAAATAAAACTAATAATGAGGTTTCCTTTGCGGATAGGTTGTCTCAACATCTGTTCAATTAGTTTTTCTAAATCGCTCACTGGTTCGACTGAATCGGCCTTCCAATATAGGCTCGGGGCTGTCCTCTGTACCATTTTTAAAACAGGGTTTTGTCAATGTTTGCATCGATTTATCACAGGGTTTTGATCTGTTTCAATTAAAACAAAAAGATGGCATAAATAGAAGTATAGTTTAGGGTCGTACCGGAAGAAACGGTTCGTAAAACGAACCAGCGAGTACGAAGAAATTGAGTGTCGAAGTGTTGTTGCCCGCCCTCCCTGCTGTCGCGACTGTCCGGTTTTTATTGCGTGCGCACGTTCTGGCGCTCGGCCGTCCAGCTTCGGTGACTTGGCGGCGGTACGCGCACGCTGGGTTGGTCGCCAGGGATTAGGGAGGGTGGCACAGGAGTTTGCGTGGATTATCATTAGGGTTTTTGATTTCTTTTGATCTCTCCCCCCCCCTCGATCTTTCTATATATATATATATTTACATACGTACTGTCGACCTGGGGGAAATCAAGCGGGGCAGGTTTTTCCTGCTGCTGGCTCTTGGTGGCCTGTGGGACTAATAGCCCGACTGGTCTGGGCTAAACTGAAATTGGGCTGGGCTGGCTTTGCTTGGATTTTGTATTCAATTCCTTTTTCTTATTGCATATTCTTATATATATATATATATATATATATATATATATATATATATATTTATATATATATATATATATATATATATATATATATATATATATATATATATATATATATATATATATATATGAATACAAATACAAAAGAAAATCTAAAATGGACAATTTTAGTATTTGCTCCCATATTTCCAAAATAAACTATTATTAATAACAACAATAACACATATGATAAATATATTTTTCTAACCTTTATAATTAATAACAAAACCCATATATGTATGTATATATATATGTATACACACTAATAAATCATGAATATATTTACATGCCTCTTTAGTCAATATATATATATATATATATATATATATATATATATATATATATATATATATATATATATATATATATATTTATATATTTATTTTTATTTTTTTATTTATATATATATATATATATATATATATATATATATATATATATATATATATATATATATATATATATATATATATTTTACATATATGTATAAATATCAGGATATATATGTATATATATATATATATATATATATATATATATATATATATATATATATATATATATATATATATATATATATATATATATATATGTATATATATATATTTTATCAGGATATATATAAATATCAGGATATATATGTATAAATATCAGGATATATATATATATATATATATATATATATATATATATATATATATATATATATATATATGTATATATATATATATATATATATATATATATATATATATATATATACATATATATATATATATATATATATATATATATTATATATATATATATATATATAATATATATATACATATATATATATAAAATATATATATATATATATATATATATATATATATATATATATATATATATGTATATATATATATATATATATATATATATATATATATTTGAAAAAAAATATTTTATATATATATATATATGTATAAATATCAGGATATATATGTATAAATATCAGGATATATATATATATATATATGTATATATATATATATATATATATATATATATATATATATATATATATATATATATATATATATATATACCACAATTCTATACAGACAATAAAGTATTTTAAATAAAATCAGTATTAATAATATCTAATAGTAATAAATCTATTTATTTAATCATCACAAAATAATAAAATAAAAATAAAGTAATTAATTGGTGGTTTGGTGAATCCATACTATTCACCTTTATCTGAATCCAGAAAATTGTACGAATATTGTAAAATAATATTTAATAATAAAAATACCATTTGTGTACAAACATTCAAATAGTTAAAAATGTATATCAATGCCTAAAATAATTTAGGAAATCTTTGTACACACGTAAAATATGCCTACATGGTCGTCTTTGGACGCACTACCCGACTACATGGGCTTGGGCTCAGTTCGGGTCCAGTTTGACTAGTTTAGTACAACCGGGTTTCCTAAAATTCAATAATCTAATTAATAAATAATTAAAACGTCCTATAGGGGTTAAGTCGTAACTTGGCCTAGTTTTCCTGGTTAGAACAATCCTATGGCTCGACTTTCCTTGGCATGGCTAATACACTGGTCAAGGCACGCCACTGCACTATCCGTGCCATGATTCCTAGCCGTTTGGTACTTCAAAACTCAACTATGGCTATAGTCATCTATCGTAATAAATACTAAATAATTATTTATAAAAAACCTAAAATCACCATTTAAATCAAATAAATAATAATAATAAAATATTTCAAAAAAATTTCTGGAAGGGGAGCTACAAATCTACCTACCTCAAAAATAATTTCGTCCTCGAAATTCTAATTCATAACTATTCCTTAAAATTCAAAGTCTAGTATTTTCTTAATCTCCTCAAAATTAATCTCTTAAAAAATTTTATTATCTCCTCCTAATCATTTTGTAAATTCGAAACCTCGAGGACTTCTACCCACTTTTGGTCACACTACTCCTCAAAACATATATCACTAAAACTTATAACCTTCCAACTAGTTGTTAACTTACTACCAACATCTATCTAGGACATAAGGCTCTATAATCCTTATTAGCTATCAAGCAACCAAAAATTAAATACTCAAGCAATATTATACTATAACTTAAGAATTTCTGATAGATTCTAGACAGCACGATCGTTTGTCACCCCGAAATATAAGGAGACAGAAATCAAAGGTACGGAAACAAGAAGTATAATCGAGAGCAAACATGGAGTTTTCCAGGACGTAGAGAATTTCTAGGAGAAATTTCAAGGCAGAGTGGATTGAGATTTCTAAGGGTTTAGTCAGATGCGCAGGCTCGTATCAGTACAGTTACATAACCGATACGATATGCTCTGACCTGCATGGGCCACCACAAAAACTTGTCACAACCCGTACCCGGTTTTCGGACGCGATCTCGTAAGCAAGCTAGCTACGTATCGAACGGACTCCAGCCCGAATCGAGTACGTATAAGCTGCCAAGGTCATGGTTTCATGTCTAATCTAAACTATATCTCAATCCATAGAATCATATAAAACAAGAAAGAACAATTATGGGTCATGGTCTGCAGCCCATTATCATAATGTCCGATTAGACTCCAAGAATGATATGAGTCTATAAAATAGCAGAATATAACATGGTACAAAATATAAAAGCACGAGAAGATAATAAAGAAATATCACTAGCAAATACCTGTATCATACTTCGCAATCCTCTATCATTCCACTCTGCTAACTAACTCCGTGCAGTCGCTAAACCTGAAGAGATCATCATGTCCTCAAAACCTGTATCATACGTCGTATCGAAGGATTTTCCAATTTTTTAAAACAGTTTTTCATGAGTTTTCATCCGATTTCTACTTCTTTCTAATCCACGATAAATAAAACTAATAATGAGGTTTTCTTCGCGGTTAGGTTGTCTCAACATCTATTCAATTAGTTTTTCTAAAAAGCTCACTGGTTCGACCGAATCGGCCTTCCAATATAGGCTCGGGGCTGTCTTGTGTGCCATTTTTAAAATAGGGTTTTGTCGAAGTTTCCATCGATTTATCACAAGGTTTTGATCTGTTTCAATTAAAACTAAATGATGTCATAAATATAAGTATAGTTTGGGTCGTACCAGAAGAAACGGTTCGTAAAACGAACCAGCGAGTGCGAAGAAATTCAGTGTCGAAGTGGTGTTGCCCGCTCTCCCTGCTGTCGCGACTGCCCAGTTTTTATTGCGTGCACGCTCGTTCTGGCGCTCGGTCGGCCGGCTCCGACGACGGAGCGCGCACGCTGGGTTGGTCGACAGGGATCAGGGAGGGTGGCGCAGGAGTTTGCGTGGATTATTATTAGGGTTTTTGATTTCTTTTGATCTCTCCCTCCCTCGATCTTTCTATATATATTTACATACGTACTGTCGGCCTGGGGAAAATCAAGCGGGGTAGGTTTTTCCTGCTGCTTGCACTTGGTGGCCTGTGGGCCTAACAGCCCGACTGGGCTGGGCTAAACTGAAATCGGGCTGGGCTGGCTTTACTTGGATTTTGTTTTCAATTCTTTTTTTATTGTATATTCTTATATACATGCATATATATATATATATATATATATATATATATATATATATATATATATATATATATATATGTATATGTATACACCCAAATAAATTATGAATATATTTACATGCCTATTTAGTCAATATATATATCCTAATATTTATACATATATATATACCACAATTCCATACAGACAATAAAGTATTTTAAATAAAATCAGTATTAATAATATCTAATAGTAATAAATCTATTTATTTAATCACCACAAAATAATAAAATAATTATAAAGTAATTGATTGGTGGTTTGGTGAATCCATACTATTCATTTTTATCCGGGTCCAAAAAATTGTACGAATATTGTAAAACATTATTTAATAATAAAAATACCAATTGTGTACAAATATTCAAATAGTTAAAAATGTACATCAATACCTAAAATAATTTAGGGAATCTTTGTACACACATAAAATATGCCTACATGGTCGTCTTTGGATGCACTACCCGACTACATGGGCTTGGGCTCAATTCGGGTCCAGTTTGACTAGTTTAGTACAACCGAGTTTCCAAAAATTCAATAATCTAATTAATAAATAATTAAAACGTCCTATAGGGATCAAGTCGCAACTTGGCCTGGTTTTTCTAGTTAGAACAATCCTATGGCTCGGCTTTTCTTGGCATGGCTAATACACTGGTCAAGGCACGCCACTGTACTATCCGTGCCATGATTCCTAGCCGTCTGGTACTTCAAAACTCAACTATGGCTATAGTCATCTATCGTAATAAATACTAAATAATTATTTATAAAAAACCTAAAATAACCATTTAAATCAAATAAATAATAATAATAAAATATTTCAAAAAAATTTCGGGAAGGGGAGCTACAAATATACCCACCTTGAAAATAATTTCGTCCTCGAAATTCTAATTCATAACTATTCCTTAAAATTCAAAGTCAAGTATTTCCTTAATCTCCTCAAATTTAATCTCTCAAAATATTTTATAACCTCCTCCTAATCATTTTGTAAATTCGAAACCTCAAGGACTTCTACCCACCTTTGGTCACACTACTCCTCAAAACATATGTCACTAAAACTTATAACCTTCCAACTAGTTGTTAACTTGCTACCAACAGCTATCTAGGACATATGGCTCTATAATCCTCATTAGCTATCAAGCAACCAAAAATTAAATACTCAAGCAATATTATACTATAACTTAAGAATTTATGATAGATTCTAGACAGCATGATCATTTGTCACCTCGAAATATAAGGAGACAGAAATCAATGGTACGGAAAACAAGAAGTATAATCAAGAGCAAACATGGAGTTTTCAAGGACGTAGAGAATTTCTAGGAGAAATTTCAAGGCAGAGTGGATTGAGATTTCTAAGGGTTTAGTTAGATGCGCAGGCTCGTATCAGTACAGTTACGTAACCGATACGATATGCTCTGACGTGCATGGGCCACCACAAAAATTTGTCACGACCCGCACCCGGTTTTCGGACGCGAGCTCGTGAGCAAGCCAGCTACGCATCGAACGAACTCCTGCCTAACTCGAGTACATATAAGCTGTCAAGGTCATGATTTTATGTCTAATCTAAACTATATCTCAATCTACAGAATCATATAAAATAAGAATGAACAATTATGGGTCATAGTCTGCAACCCATTATCAAATTGTCCAATTAGACTCCAAGAATGATATGAGTCTATAAAATAGCAAAATATAACATGTTACGGAATATAAAAGAACGAAAAGATAATAAAGAAATATCACAAGCAAATACATGTATCATACTTCACAATCCTCTATTATTCCGCTCTGCTAACTAACTCCATGCAGTCGCTAAACCTGAAGAGATCATCAGGTCCTCAGAAGACTAGCAAGATACATAATATACAAGCCAACATGTAACAGTACAAATATACAAAGAAGTAAGGAACAATCAAGGTTACCCAACGAGACAAATGAACTAAGACACAAGATCTAAACACAAGGATCCTAAGACACTGTCATGCCATACTAGAAATGGCTAATAGGTCAAAGCTATAGACTGTAGGCAAGGCAAGTACTCATAATCTATAGTGTCTCAATCGCAGTCAAGGTAAGTACTCACAACCAAGACGGTAGCCAATCCTAGTATAAAATCCTATAGATCGTAGTCAAGGTAAGTACTCACAATCTATAGAATGTCAAAGTCAAGTCCTACTCATGTCAAGTCAAGTCAAGTCAAGTTATAATCAAGTCAAGGAAATCGTGGTGTAGGACTAGACGACTCTATCAAAGAATACATATGAAACTAATACAGTGTAACAGATAGAAATGTCATAACAGAAAGGAACAAGAATGTGCAGACAACTAGAACCATGTAAAGTAAAACTATAACAGGATGAGTGTACTAGACATGGAATAAAGCAGTCACGAATATAAGGAAAAGAACAACAGCGAGATAATGAACATACATATAAATTGTATTGTACAAGTTAGCAAGGTATACTTGCCTGGAGGTTGCACGGAGAACCAACAATGTATCGCCAATCAACATGTCAGAAAGTCCAAGTAATTTTAACTCTCTCCTAAAGCTGAAATAAACGTTACCAACATTCTCAGAATAGTCAAATTAGCTAAGATTGACTGTCCTTAAGTACAATTCTGAACACAGGGACAAAACGGTAATTTTGGGCCAAAACGGTGTCCGTCGTTGGAATAAAGTATTTTAAATAAAATCAGTATTAATAATATCTAATAGTAATAAATCTATTTATTTAATCACCACAAAATAACAAAATAATAATAAAGTAATTAATTGGTGGTTTGGTGAATCCATACTATTCACCTTTATCCGAGTCCAAAAAATTATACGAATATTATAAAACAATATTTAATAATAAAAATACCAATTGTGTACAAATATTCAAATAGTTAAAAATGTACATCAATACCTAAAATAATTTAGGGAATTTTTGTACACACATAAAATATGCCTACATGGTCGTCTTTGGATGCACTACCCGACTACATGGGCTTGGGCTCAGTTCGGGTCCAGTTTGACTAGTTTAGTACAACCGGGTTTCCTAAAATTCAATAATCTAATTAATAAATAATTAAAACGTCCTATAGGGGTTAAGTTATAACTTGGCCTGGTTTTCCTAGTTAGAACAATCCTGTGGTTCGACTTTCCTTGGCATGGCTAATACACTGGTCAAGGTACGCCACTGTACTATCCGTGCCATGATTCCTAGCCGTCTGGTACTTCAAAACTCAACTATCGCTATAGTCATCTATCGTAATAAATACTAAATAATTATTTATAAAAAAAACTTGAAATCACCATTTAAATCAAATAAATAATAATAATAAAATATTTCAAAAAAAATTCGGGAAGGGGAGCTACAACTAAGAAAATACGCAAGTTCCTCTTCAGGGATAACATCATCCGCTGAAGGTACATTATTATGAATATTGATATACTCATTGAGAGGATCATCATCTGGAAGAGGAGCCACAATCTTGGCCGAGTTCACCACGTAGGATAATTCTTCATGATTGGAGGGACGGGCATCAGTAGCTAGGTTCCTTCCGGGGTGTCTTGCTGAGAGTGATGGTCAATGGTTTGACCTTATCAGGGTTCTTCTTTTTCACCCAGATTGTGAGAGGCTTCGGAGTAATTTTTGGAGTAGTACGTCCTTTGACTCAGATAATCAGGGGACCGTCATTGGAGGATGGACTTGCTTCAGTTTCATTATCAATTTCATTACCGTCATTCTTGGGGGTTAAGATTGGTAAAGTACCGAATCTCCATAGTCAACTTGGATGCCCTTGAAAGGATCGACATCGACAAACTCTGTCTTCACGACATCGTCACTGTTGACGTACTTGAAGCACTGGTGAAGTGTGGAAGGAACGATCATGTTCTCATGTATCCATGGACGTCCTAACAAGATATTGTAGGATACGTTGGCATCGATCACATAGCAGGAAACCTCCGTTCGGAGATCACCGATCTGACATTTGAGACGGATCTTGCCCAGCGGATGGCTTCGACCAGCATTGAAAGATATGATGGTTGCGTTGGTTGCGGATAGCTTGTACAGAGGGATTTCCAGAACTTGAAGCAAATTTTTAGGAATGATGCTGAAGGAGGATCCTGGATCGATGTGCATGCGGTCCACCATGATCGCCCCGATATACCCTGTATAGTACTGGGGTCTATCATGATGATTATTTTTAGTAGCATGTCCTCCTGTGAGAAGGTGATGTTGGGCACCACTTCTATAGTACTGTGGCAGTGGGGACAGGATACATGATCTTCAGCGGGGGCTTTGACTTTAGCGAGGTAAAAGTCGGCATGTAGTAATGCCTCACTTAAGGCCTTCCGTATTTCTTTGGAGAGTCGCAATAGATCGAACAGAGACAACCTGGCAGGTGTATTGGCAAGCTGAGCCAGTATGTCAAAGTTGTAGGGCCGATCCATGCCTTCGGGAGCTGGCGCCTTTAGAGATTTGTCAAACTGCGTCTCCTTCTGCTTGGATTTGTTCGTGGTTTGAGGCTTGGACGGGCCGGCTTCTGAGCTTGAGGGGACAGTAGGAGCTTGAAAAGGTAGTGCTTCTTCTTGTGCGTGATCGTACGTCCGAAGATAAGTCTACCCCGATCGCGTCTCACCAGATAGAACCTCGTAGATGGGGAAGGAAACCATATGGTATGGCTTGAATTTCTTGCCCCTTCTTGCTTTGGAAGGTGCTACCCCCTGCGTCTCTTCTTAGATAAGGTCCAGGTGGACCCACACGATCTCACCATGTTCAGTTGTAAGTGGGACCAAGGTCGAGTTGCGAGCTGGTGGTGTCACACTCACTTTTCAATTTCGAGCATATTTTAGTAATTGTTATTTATTTCAATTTTTATGATTTTTATTTGAATTTTATCTATTTATTAATTAGATTGATTGCAGTGGGATTTGATTGATTATAGACTGGTGACTTAGTAGTTTGACCTTAGTCAGCCTTCACTGGAAGCCTAATAATGTAATTAAATTTTTACATTTTGGTTTTAAAAATTATTTAGATTTAAACTATATTTTTGGAGTAGTTTAGATGATTTTGGTCATTTTAGCCATTTGGCCTTTTTGTGATTTTCTAGATATGTTGACTTGTGTTGTGCTAGCAACTGGTCTAATCATAGTGGACATGTATAGGGGCCTAACCATGCCTTAGAATGGTTATTTCATTTTTAGAAATTATTTTTATGCATAGATTATTTTTAAGGCTTTTATTTATTTATTTAGCCTTTTTGCATGTAGGCCTTTGAGCTTTTTGACTTGGGCCCATTTCTAATTGAGAAGGAGTTGGCCAAAGTGAAACCCTAACCCCTAGAGACCCCCCTTGGCCGCCCAACACAGCAGTACCCTCTCATCTTTTCATTATTTGTGAAAATTGTGAGCCTCCACCAAGAAACCCTAAAAGATCCATCTCTCCAAAACACCTATTTTCTTCATCCGGAGTCCGTTTCTTCCCAAACGAACTCCGTTACGCTCGTCGAGGAGAGGAGGATCTGCTGGAGCATTTTTGGAGTGGAGACGGAGGTTTTGTTGGAGGGAAATCGGCCAACACGACAACCGAGGAGCCCCGATCATTGAGTTTTGACATTCAATAGGTAAATCCTAATCTACCATTGCAAATCTTGTTTTTTCTTCATTTTAGCATCCATATAGGTGCCCTAGCCTTGCCCACGAAATTTGGTGGGATTTCGACTCCATTTGATGGAGGTATCGAGCCCGTGTCGGTCCCTTACGGCACGTGTTCGACGAAATGCCGCTTAGGATAGAAAGTTATTGTTTTTTGTTTCTGTCTTCATGGATGTTTAGATAATATGATTTTGATAAACTTTTGTGAAGACGGTTTTGGGTTTGACATCGTTTCAGCGGCGTTTCGGGCAACGGACGCACGTGCACGGATCCCGTGCACGAGGCCGTGCGTGCCCTGCTGTCCGTGTGTGATTGTGCGATGCACAGAGCGTATTTTTGTGTGAAAATATGTGAGCACGTGGGGGCAACCTCTTCCCTCATGCTCGTAAAATTTCATGACTGTTCGTTGAGCGAGAGTGGAGATATCGCACGTGCACCCCTCAGCCACTGTGCATTCAGCATGTCGTTTTTGTCGCGGAGACGGACTTCGTGCGCGCACACGACGCAGCAAAGACCCGTTCCAAGACCTGAAACATGTCGACCTAGACCTAGACGACCCGTAGGATGAACTCCAAGTTGCAGCGTGGCCGACGAGGGAGCAGCGAGGCCGGCACCACGCGCACGAGGGCGCGCGCGCCCGCGCGAAGCATTCCGCGCGGGTGCCCGGGCTATGTGCGCCGCTTTGGCACATCGTGTCGCCATGTCATCGTGTCCTAGACCTACCCCAAGACCCCCCAGCTATGTGCACAAGCACGTGGCATTTCGTTGCATGTGCGGCGCTCAAACGAGCGAGAACGCACGCGTACCACGCGGTTTCGGGAAATTCCAATACGCGTTCTGTGGACATGACACGGACACGATTTCGAACCCGAGAGTATACGAACGCATCATGTAGGTCGAGGCCAACGTGTATGCCAAGTTTCGCGGGTTTGTTTGGTGTATTTTGGATTTTGGTTCGTTATGCGAATTGGGGTTTTTTTATTTATTTTTGAATTAATATGATATTCTGATTTTTTTCAGCTTCTTTACTTCTAAATCTGAGTTTACAGGACTTATATGAGATTTCGGATTCGTTGGAACCAACCTTTGGCTTTGTTTCATAATTTTTCCATCATTTATGAATATATGTGTTTCTATATAGCTTTATGCATATATTTAACTATATATATATATATATATATATATATATATATATATATATATATATATATATATATATACAATTCCGTTGAAACCCAAAAAAAAAAAAAATATATATATATATATATATATACAATTCCGTTGAAACCCATTCCTAATGTATATATATCGCGAATAGGTCGAGGGAGATATATTTCCAGATTTTAGAATCTTTATTTATCTCGCATCACTGCGTATCTTCCATTTAAACGTTGTGTGTATATATATATATATATATATATATATATATATATATATATATATATATATATATATATATATATAGTTTCTTACTTTGTATATATGTATATAAATAGTACATTATTTGAGTAATTCCATGGTTGTGTTTTACTATTTTTAATCTCAAATTTTACCCTATTTCAGTAAGCACCAGTACACATACACACACATCATCTTTTATTAGAAATAAGGTTTGATTGTATTGTATATACACATGTGTGTATACACCTATATGTATACATATATATTTATGCTTGTTAATTCACTTAGATTAGATTGTAATGCTGTATATAACTATAGGAGCCCTAGGACAGATTTGGTTTGTCATTTCGAGCTTAGTTTAGTCGAATTGGCCGACAAGTTGACCAAATTGACAAAAGTTAATTTTGAGTCAAACTTGATCCAATTCAACTCAAACGAACTCCAAATGACCTAGAATTTTGTGTATGACCTAGAAATTAGTAGACGGACTAGTTGACCCAGGTTTGACCAGTGTTGACCAGGTTTGACCAGAGTTGGCCGAGGGTTGACTTTGACTAAAATAGACCTAGAAGCATGTAGTCTTGCATTGTAGCTATTTCTTTTGATATGGTAGACTTGGTTGTAACATGTGTGTATTATAAATAGGTTTACCTTGCCCCAGTTTAGTTACACCTCATCATCAGCAGTTTGATTTGCCAGACGAGTACGTTCTCTGATCTTTTCATACTTCTTTGGATATGTTCTCTTGTTATAGACTAGTATACTTGATGCTGACACGATGTTCACACGGATTAGTACCCTTTGGATCTTTTCATGCGATGTTATCCCGTCGGATACATAGAGTATATCATGTTCATATACTTTATCATGGCCATCATGTACTCCATGTATTCATATTTATCCATATGCACTCATATGTTATTCATGTACACTCATGACCATATGAGCTCCATGAATACAGTAGTTGTTATCCATGTGCAATAACATAACATGTATTAATCCTTGTGTATTGATTGGGGGCATGGAGAGTGTAGTTGGTTATGTGATCATTATCCCTAGTAGGTATCCATGTGCACTCCATAGCTGTATCCATGTGCAACCCAGACCGTTTACATAACCAATTCATGCTCTGATTCACGTAGAAGGTTATATTTCTCAATTATCATATTATATCTCATTTTATAGTCTCTCTCTCTCTTGTTGATTTCCTTTACAGCGATTTATGTATAGTTTTCTATAGATTGCTTTATATGTCCATTCCTGCTATGAACTGTTGTGAGAGATATGTGCTCGTTCCGTCCTGAATGGGCATGTTAAAAATTTTATAGGTATTGATGAGGAGTACTGTCCTACTTATTATGGCATTGGCTTAGATGACACTGGCGACGTGGACCCTCAGGAGGATCCCACAGTCGCTGAGGACTTGCCCGTAGTCTAGCTGTGACTTAGTACTTTATTTGTATTTCTATTTGAGACTTTATGAGTTGTAGTTGAGATTTATTCTGGTGGTTTACACCTAGACTTTTATCTGTGACTCTCTTGAGATTCATTCTTCTATTCCATCTTAGTATTGTGATTGAGTTACTTATTATTCTACTCTCCATTTGGAGTTTATTTTAGACTGTGTTAGATACTGTGACTCAGGATAGCGTTCTGCCGCCGACATTGCGGCTTAGGATGGGCGTTCGTCACTTCTCGTGCCCTTGCACTGGGTACGGGTCATGACACGTTTTTAGTGGTGGCCCATGCAGGTCAGTCACAATCACAACTAGTGTGATTCGTAGTGGTACTCGAACTAGAGTATCATTACAGCCTGTAGTAGGATATAGGATAAGTTAAGGTACTCAATCATATTAGGAAAACTCTTATCAATTCTTGCTGTAATTGTCTCCTTTTGAAAAAAACTGTCCTCCTTTGATGATTTTGCTTCTTTTTTAGTAATTGATTCCTTGTTCGATCTGTCTTCAAGATAGTTAAGGAGACATGATTTCATCTCTTCGGTCCATGCAGGACCAGATTCGTATTAGTGTGATGTCGTGGTAGTACGACAATTTAGTTGTATTACTACGAGCCTGCTATAGAGTATAGGAAGTAAGGTGTTAGAATGAGAGGATACTCAATCACTATTAGAATTTCCTGAGAGATTCCTGGGACGACCCTTGAGAATCTCATTTTGAGCTTCGATTTAGATTCCCTTTCCCTTATTTTAATCCACCTTTCTCTCTTGATTCTTGCATCTTGTTTGAACTCTTTTCACCAATACCCTTACTTTCTTGTGCTTAATAAAGGTTAGGAAGATGGCTACACTTCTATATACTCATTGGTCAAACCCATGGCTAGAAGGATTACATTAAGGAATGGGAATACACGGAGACTTTGACTAAGTTATAAGGGCATTTTTCTAAATATATGATTTAATGATTAGTAGTTTGTAAGTTGGGATATTACCAAGGAAATTTATCTTAAAGATTCTAAGTAGTAATCACCAGAGGATTATAAAATTATATTTTGATACTGGAGAAAAATAGTTAGAATCTATATAAATCGATTTCAGGAATTGATGTGATTCATGAATTATTGGATTATGATTATACATCGTTGAACGTATATAGATTGGCTTGATAATGATAAAAAAAAGTGTGGCAGTATGAACTATTAAATTGAGTCATACAAGTTGCGATGTATATGTTTATTGAATTTTAAATTTAAGTAGAAGCAATGATATTAAAATTTGGTTTATAAGATTGGGAAGATATGAAAACGATTGTTTTGGAAGAAAAGAAAAAAAATCTCAAATTTGGAATCGTGTCAATTGATTGAAGATTTAAAAATCTATTTAAATTTTGGTTTAAAAAGTAGTGATTATGTTTCAATGACTTAGAAAGAAAAATTATGGTTGATAAGCGCGTTAAAATACTGAGCTGTAAATGCTAGATTGTCGTGATAAGCTAAGTGTCTATTTTGAGGATTATTTGAAATAATAGGGAGTTTTTTTTTTAAGTTATGAAGTGATATAGAATTTTATGGATTCATGATTTATTAACTCTGGAGTTCAAAGTTGGATTAAAATGTTAAATTTTGGGAAGGTTAGTAGTAATGTGATAAAAGTTATTATGAGATTTATGAAAGGGATTTAAATGTTAGTCATGATTAGATTGGATGGCATAGAGTGAATACAATTGATATAGTTATTAAAGGAATGTAATGGTCGGCCACCAAGGTAACCTTAATGAGATAGAAGTGTTCCACACTAATTGCCATATCACTCATGACTATGATTGTAGTATATACTCCAGTATTGTTAGTCGTCTGCCAAACTATGTGACTGTATCTCGATCTTGACTTACTCAACCTTCCCTCAAATCTAGATCTTTTATTGTGACTTTCTAACCGTTTGTATTTGATCGTTCCTTAACTGTATTCTCCCTTTAGTACTGTGTCCCTAAATTATTTCACTGGATTCTTAATTAAATTTATTTCATGCTTCAACTTGATTTTCTTTATTCTTGTATTAGTTATCACCTCTTGAACCCTTACCATGATACTAAATTACTTTCTGACTTAAATTCGAGATTCAACCATGACTCAATTCTTTCGACCCGACATGGGATGGTGTTCTTCTTGTACCTTAAATGCTTAACCTTATACCTTATCTTGATTGCTTGACCAGCTTAGTTAAGGATCTTGGACTATATTTTTTTTCTTCATCATTACCTCCCTTACTTATAGCTGATTACCTTACGCTGCTAATTTAGCCTTAGTTTTGCAAGCTTATCTCTTTTCGAGCTTGATCATGACATATTTTATTGGGTCGACCCACTAACATATTGTCTAATCAGAATCGGTGTATGATGGTCTGATCAACCTAGTGCACCTTGGTTCGCTTTCATATATTACTTTATATGAATTGAGGCATAGTTAAACTTGCCCTAGAGTCTCATCCACGACAGTTTGGCAATTCTTCTTGAATTATTTTCGTCGTCTATGAACCACGTATTGTACTCAATAGTATCGTCTTTGAATTCTCTTTGCTTTTGTCTTTCACTTATTTAAGAAAGACAAGGCACTGTACTTAATAGGTCAACCCAGGGTATCACGTTTAGCTTCCTTATCAAAAGAAGGATAGTGGATTATTTCTATATCCTCACAGTATTCTTTAGGACCTTAATAGTGTTGAATTCTAAACCCTTGATCGCGACCAGTCGACTTGGTCATTCCCTTATCATCCAATGTTTGGAACCTTATTCAATTGAATTAATTCAATTGTGACATGGATTTCAAGTCTTGGATACTCGTGCCTAGACTTCAATGACCTCGTTCTCCATCTTGCCCAAACCTCGATTCATCCTGGATTGGATCAACCTAGATCTTATCGAGACTAAAATTTCTTATAGATATATATATAGTGTGCTTGGATTTCAGTGTTATTGACAGTCGTGCTTTAAACTTTCAATTTTGATCATCTTTAGAATAGTAATACTTTATAGTTAATTTCAGTTGTTTTTTTTCACCAGTATTTGTATAGGATGATAGATTACCTTACAACCTGATGATTTATTATTTATTTTTCTTATCTTTCCAGAATGGCACCCACGACCAGAGTCTGTTTCCAGTGCACAGCTGCAGATCCGGTTGAGACCGAGATTGTACTTTCTCCTTCTATTGCTCAGGAGGAGTTAGTAGCCTCACTGGAGAATTTTCCTCCATCTCCTATCCTTCAGGAGAGGACTGTAGTTCAGCCGGAGACTGAGGGCCTTCCTTTGCCTCATGGAGTGGTACTCCATGCCATTTCTGATGGAGCTCATATTTACAGACTCTTTCAGGATGTGCAGGAGGTACAGAGACTTCAGACTGAGCTTATGAGAGAGCAGAGTCTCAGTTTTCAACTGTTGTAGGATTACATGCATTCGAGAGAGGAGCCTAGTCCTAAGAGAGCGAGGAGCAGTTTATACCAAGAGCCTCTGGAGTACCCAAGCTTTCAGTCTAGACCAGCCTATCCAGTTCAGATTCCTGTCCAGCAGAGGCCAGTTGAGTGGGTGCCTACCAGTACTTTCTGTAAGAAGCTTGGGCACGTTTGGAAGGACTGTAGGAAGAGACTAGGTTTATGCCTATTTTGTGGGTCAACTGCACACATGTCACGACCCGCTACCCAAATTGTTGGGCCAGGCCGAGGCATGCCCAGCCTACGCTAAGATAAAATGTAGTAAGCTGTTCTAAAGACAACATGATAAGACTAAATGTACTAACAGTTCTATAAGTGAAGAAGAATCATAAATGCTCCAAACACAAAAGTCGTCGTATATAATAAGACGTCCGAATACAAGTAAACTGAAATGTAAAACTGGATACATGTCCAGTTACAAAATGATATAGTCTAATACATGACTCAAAAGTCTGAGTAAACAAAAGACATCTAGGCGAGGTTCCCCGCAGGAACATCCTCGCAAAGCAGAGCCGGGTCCTCGGCAGTGACTCCATAGTATGAGTCGCAGAGTAACTCCTCCTCAGTAAGGACACCTACAACGTTATCCTGTCAGGACGGGAGCAAGTACTAAATCTAGCAAACTAGCATATGAAACATGGAAATGAACATGAGAGGAATGACTGGAAAGCATGGTATCACATAGTCTATCATGGCAAGGACACATATGTCATAGAGACAGATGCATATGTAATGTTTAAAACTGTAGCAAGTACGTGATCGGTCAATAGATTTACAATGTACTGTGGCACATGTAAATAAAATGTACATACGTACAAGTCAACAAGCATAGGTGTACATCTGTACAGAAATGCGGGATAAAGGCCTACGGCAAGGTATGCATATAAAATGCGACCTCGCTCGCTGCTATAGGGGGGGTCATGATCACGTACAATACTATCAGTTTCCCCATAACCCATATTCTAATCATGTGAGAGATATATCAAGACTGTTCTAAGCATGGTGATAACTGTAAGCATTACATGTAAAGATCTGACTTGCTACCCCAAGGATCAGCATTTAATATGGTGGGGTTTGCAGTTCATTTATGTGACAATATGTAAAGTTCGTAGAAAGTACTTGCCTCTAGCAAAGCAAAACAAAACAAGCTGCGATAACGATGCTATGGATGTCCAGTAACTCGTCACTGTAGAAATAATGCAATAACTTAGCTTTTACACTAAGCTAAAATACTAAGACACTAATCTGGTAATTCACGACTTGTGATTGGGCACCTAGCCAAAAATGATGACTTGGACTAGGAGACCAATGTGGGGGTGACACACTATGTTAACTAACATTCCAGGGCCTTTACACTAGTGAGGGATGGGGTTCAACATGACTAAAACTCAAAATTAGCACAAAAGCTACAAGTCGTAATTAATCAATAAATAAATCAAAAGACCATTGTGTTCTAACAATTTTAGAGATAGGCAAAAAGCCTAGTTTTTCTTAAAGTAAAGTACCAAAGTGATTCTTGTTAATCATAGAAATTTATTATAATTTTTCTGGAATTTATTAACCAGTACAAGTATTTTATAAAAATCAGTTTTCCTAAGTATACAGAAAGTGAGTTTTGGTTTCATATGCCAAACTAGTGGCAAAATAGTAATTTATTTACTACAAAAATTATAGTAAATTAGCCAACTTAGAAAAGTATCTAAAAACTATTTTTCCATAATTTTAGCAATACTTTAAGTATTTTTAGAAAATCAAAAACAGCTATGTACAATAATAATCAATTATCTGCGTATTTTGTCCATGTATATAATTTGAACCAAAGTTCAAATACAGGACCCAAGGCCATGAATCAAGTCCAATATGACTTGTACAGGTCTTGAATGTGTGAAAACACATTTGAGCCCAAATACCCATGCTAGGTTTGGACATCAAATGGTTGCAGTAATTTAAATACAATAAAAATACAAGTTGGTAATAGTGCAAAATAAATATTATTATTTTAATGAGGTAAATTTTATGTAAAAGAATATTTACATACTTATGCCAAAAGTACATATATATATACACAAGAAAATACCTAATTTATAAAGTATATATATATATAATAATATATATACATAAACAAGAAAATATATATACATATACATATGTGCATATATATATATATAAATACTAACATATATATATAGAATTTACTAACCATAAAATATATATACATATATACATATACTGTTAAAACAGTATCTATATACATATATACTAGTATATACATATATATATATATACATATATATATATATATATATAAAAATAAAAGAAAAAAGAAAAAGAAAAAGAAAAAGAAAACAGAAGGAAGGAAAAAGGGGGGGGGGCTCGAACTCAGCCCAGCGCGGGGGGGGGGGGGGGGGGTTTAGTGTTTACGCGCTGGCTAGTGGGCCAGCTCGTGCTTCGTGTTAGAGAATGAGTTAGGTTTAGATTTATTTAGTTAGGTTAGCATTTATATAAAAAAAAAAAAAACATTTGTCCTGTGTCCTGACAGTTAGGGACACAGGGTTTTCTCGTGTCCGTGCTTTGCACGACACGCACGACACGAGTTTGCCGTGTCCGCACTTACCACTAGGTTCGTCTAGGCTGGGCGAGTCTGTGTCCGTGTACACGAGACACAAATCGAAGGGAGGGGGAGTGACACGTACGTGTCCGATGGGGTTGGCTGCTGTCGAGGAGGCGATCAGGCGGAGGAGGCGTCGTGGAGGCGGCGCTTGGGTGGCGCTGGGTTCGCCTCGTCGAGACGAAGGTGATGGTGGTGGTGGATGACGACGACTGTGGCTGTGGAGGCTAGGCTGGGGCTCGCCGGAGTTAGGGTTAGGGCTAGGGTTCGTCGGAGTAGAATGGGGCGGTTGGGGGCTGTGGGGCGTCGTGGTGGTGGTGGATAGGTCGGGGGGCTGTGGGGGTTTAAGTAGAGGGTTTAGGTCGGTCGGGGGCAGCCGGAAATGGCGGGGGGCAGCGTAGGTCGGTCGTCGGGGCAGCCGGGGCAGTCGTCGGGGGTGGGTAGGTAGTATAGCACCTAGGCCCCTATAGTTTAGGATATTACACTAAGGCCCTTCCAGTGTTTAAATGCAAATTAGAAATTGCACGCCGCAATTAAAACATTTTAGAAATTGCAAACTGTAATAAAAACAATTTAAATAATTACAAATCTGTATTAAAATAATTCTAATAATTGCAAATTGATATCAAAACCTTTAGATAAATTACAAATTGATATTTTTAATATATAAAACTTATTTAAAATCATTTAAAAATTCTAGAAAAATTCCTAAAAATTCCTAAAAATTATTTAAGGCCATAATTGACATTAAAAATTAATTAACACTAATTAAAATGGATTTTTAAAATCAGGGGCTTACAAGTCTTCCCTCCTAAAAAAAATTTCGTCCTCGAAATTCACAAGGATTGAAGACCCTACAATATTCTAACATAGCAAGCAATGCAACAAAATAACTAAGGCTGCGATCGAAACTAACCTCTAAGGTATCAAGCGGGAACGGGTGGTTCCCCCGCAGCGGTTGGATCGAACAAGTAAGGGAATCTCTCCCTCATGTCCGACTCCCTCTCCCAAGTAGATTCACCTGGGGAGTGCGGCTCCAAGCTACTCGTACTAGGGGTATAACCTTGTTCCTCAGCCTCTTCTTTCTCCTGTCTAATATCTCCACTGGCTGCTCAGAAACTGTAAGGCTCGGTCCGACCTCCAACTCTGAATGGTCTAGCACATGACTGGGGTCTGGAACATATCTCCTCAGCTGAGATACGTGAAAGACGTCGTAAACTCCTGCTAGGTTGGGTGGAAGTGCAACCCTGTAAGCTACCTCTCCGATCCTGCCAAGTATCTCGAACGGCCCGATGTATCTGGGGCTCAGCTTCCCTCCTCGTCCGAACCGGATCGTCCCTCGAGTAGGTGATATCTTCACTAGCACCATATCACCGTCTGCGAACTCCATCGGCCTGCGACTAGCATCAGTCCAGTGTTTCTGCCTGTCCTGAGCTACTCTGAGCCTGTCTCTGATCATCCCGACTTTCTCTGCTGCATCCGTGATCATCTCTGGCCCAAGCATAACTCTGTCTCCGACATCATCCCAAAAGAGCGGTGTCCGGCATCGTCGTCCATATAGCGCCTCGAAGGGAGACATACCAATACTGGCCTGGTAGCTGTTGTTGTATGAAAACTCTACCAAGTGCAGATGGCTCTCCCATGATCCTCCGAAGTCCAGCACGCAAGTCCTCAGCATATCCTCCAGCGTCTGTATCGTCCTCTCGGACTGCCCATCTGTCTGCGGGTGGTACGCCGTACTGAATTTGAGCCTACTGTCCAACTCCTCCTGCAAGCTCCTCCAGTAGTGGGATGTGAATCTGCTGTCTCTGTCTGACACGATGCTCACCGGCACTCCGTGTAGGCGAACTATCTGCTGCATGTATAGCTCCGCCAACTTCTCGGTGGAAAGCCCCACCTTGAAGGGTATGAAGTGCGCACACTTCGTCAGCCTGTCTACGATGACCCAGATGGCATCCTTCCCTCCTTGGGAACGAGGAAGCCCTGAAACGAAGTCCATCGTAATATGTTCCCACTTCCACTCGAGAATGGGCAACGGCTGCAACAAACCAGCTGGCCTCTGGCGCTCCGCCTTGACCTGCTGGCAAACTAGACATCTCGAAATGAAACGTGATACATCCTTCTTCATCCCGTGCCACCAAAGATGTTCCCGCAAGTCACGGTACATCTTGTTAGCACCAGGGTGAATAGAATATCTCGATCGGTGTGTCTCCTGCAAAACTGCCTCTACTAGCTCTCCTCTCGGTACGCACAATCGGCTGCCACGCCTCAAAGATCCATCCTCTGCTATAGTGAAGTCATCCAGCAATCCAGCCAATGCCTGGGGTCGAAGTCTGCGAAGGCTCTCATCTGTAGACTGTGCCTCCCTGATCTGCTCCATCAAACCTGACTGAATGTCAAGTGCCATCATCTGCATCACTGATCCTGGCCGAACTAGCTCGATACCGAGCTTCTCCAGATCCTCCCGCAAATGCCGATCAATCATCAGGTACCATGCCATCGGATGCCTGCTCAGCGCATCCGCCACCACGTTTGCCTTCCCGGGGTGATACTGTAAATCGATGTCGAAGTCCTTCATCAACTCCAACCATCGTCTTTGCCTCATGTTCAGCTCTTTCTGCGTGAACACATACTTCAAGCTTTTGTGGTCAGTAAAGATCTCCACACGCTCTCCGTATAAGTAATGTTTCCATAACTTGAGGGCAAAGATCACTGCAGCTAACTCGAGGTCATGGGTAGGATAATTCCTCTCATGAGTCCGCAATTGCCTAGATGCATAAGCAATCACTTTCCCATGCTGCTGTAGGACACATCCTAGCCCCTTTCCAGAAGCATCACTGTATATGGTGAAACCTCCAGAACCTGAAGGTAAAGTCAGAACTGGAGCGGTCGTCAACCTCCTCTTCATCTCCTCAAATGCTGTCTGGCAGTCCTCTGACCAAATGTACTCTGCGTCCTTCCGTGTCAGCTTCGTCATGGGTTCAGCTATCCTAGCAAAGTCCTGGACGAACTTCCTGCAATAGCCTGCTAAACCCAGAAAGCTCCTGATCTCTGAAACTGACGTCGGAGCCTTCCACGTCTCAACTGCAGCAATCTTCCTGGGATCTACCGAGATTCCATCTCCAGTGACCACATGGCCGAGAAACTCCACTCGGTCTAAAAAGAACTCGCACTTCGGCAGTTTGGCAAACAATCTCTCCTGCCTCAGAATCCCCAAAACTATCCGCAAGTGCTCTGTATGCTCCTCCGGCGTCTTCGAGTATATCAGGATATCGTCAATAAATACTACGACAAACTTATCCAGATACTGGTGAAATGTCTTATTCATCAAGTTCATAAAGACAGCTGGCGCATTTGTGAGACCAAATGGCATCACCAGAAACTCGTACTGCCCGTACTTCGTGTTGAACGCCGTCTTCTGGATGTCTGCTGGCCTAACCTTCACCTGGTGGTACCCGGATCTCAAGTCTATCCTGGAAAACACCTTCGCCCCGCTCAACTGGTCGAACAAATCATCTATCCTGGACAGAGGATATTTGTTCTTGATGGTGATGGCATTCAAAGCCCGGTAATCAATACACAACCGGACAGTACCATCCTTCTTAGGCACAAAGAGCACTGGCGCTCCCCATGGAGAAGCACTGGATCGAATGAAACCCTTTTTCAACAGGTCATCAATCTGCTCTTTCATCTCTATGGCCTCCTTGGGATTCACTCTATAGCAAGCCCGGGATACTGGTGATGAACCCAGCACTAAATCTGTAGTGAACTCCACATCTCTGTCAGGCGGAAGTCCTGGAAGATCCTCTGGGAATACATCCATAAACTCCCTAATGATAGGGTGTGGCGGTGCTGCGTCCCCGACTGTCGCACAACAGTTCGGCACTCGGCTGATCTCCGGCCCTGTCCTACTGACACGAAATGGTACTGTGCCTGGGGGACTGAACAGAACACTACCCTCATGGCAATCTATAGATGCATGGGCATAGCTAAGCCAGTCCATCCCCAATATGATATCATAACCGGGAAGCGGCATCACAAAGAATCGCCCCTCGAACTCTCTCCCGGCTATCAGAATAGAGCATCTATAGCTAGCCCTAATAGGCACTGGTCCTCCTCCCGTCATTACTCTACTAATCTCCGTCGTAGGTGTAGATACTAAGTGATGTTCTTGCATAAACTCTAATGATAGGAAGCTATGAGATGCACCAGAAACAAACAAACATAGAGCTAGAAAAGTATGCAAATAAACATGACCTGTAATGACGTCAGCTAAGTAATCTGGCTCCGAAACCTGCTCCGGCTCTGGCTCAACGGCTAGACTATAAACTCTCCCCTGAGGTCCCTTCTGCTGCTGCAGATGCTGCCCGAACCTCTGCTGCTGAGTCGGGAGGGGTCCTCTAGGCTTCGCTGCTGGGCAGTTCCGAAGCTGATGGGTGGCAGACCCACAAACTAAACACTGACCCAACCTCTTCCTGCAAATGGACCTGTCGTGCCCTGGTCTTCCGCAGAAAGAACATATAGCTCCCTTCTGCTGCTGCTGGGGTCCCGGGGCTCGAACTGGCGGGGTCTGATGGTGTGGTGTAGAGGGACGGTAAGTCTGCTGGGGTGGCGTCGGCGCTTTCTGCTGGAAAGCCTGACGCTTGGACGGTCCCTCATGATGTACAGGAGCCGGCCTCTTGCAAGACAGAAGACGCTCCTCAATGCTCCGGGCCAACTCTAGGCTCTGGTAGTAGTCAGTCGTGCCGTTTGCCACTATAAGAATGCCAATGTCTGGAACTAGACCATGGCAAAACCTACGGGTCATCTCCTCTGGATCAGCAACCAGGCTAGGAGCAAAACGGCTCAGGCGACTAAACTCTCCTGCATAGTCATCAACAGAACGGTTTCCCTGCTGGATGTTCTGGAAGCGTAGCCCCATGGCTACTCTGGCAGCGGTCGAGAAGAACTTCTTCTTGAACTGGGTCTTGAACTGGTCCCAGGTGGCTCTACCTCTCGCGAACAACGGCTCATTCCTGAACCAAACTCCGGCTAAGTCTATCAGCAGAAATCCTGCTGCCTCTACCTGAAGGTCATCCGGCATCCTAACTCCCAGAAGCTTCCTCTCTAGATAATCTAGCCAGTCATCAGCTACTACTATGCCCTCAGTCCCTGAGAACTCCTTGGGATTCAGACCCATGAAGTCCTTGACCGTCCCCGCTCTCTGCCGTGGCTCTACATGTGGTGGGGCTACGGGACGTCCCTCAGAACGCTCCATGCTCTGACGGAGTAGGGTGGTCTGCTCCTGATGGGTTGTTAGGAACCCCTGGATCAGTGTGAGCAGCTGGGTCCCGTCGAGTGTGACGGAAGCCTGGGTGGGTATAGTGATAGGGGGTTGTGGAAGTATCGGGTCCTGCCGGGCCTGGGATGTGGAAGGTGGTATCTGGGTCTGTGGATCTGTGGAGTAAGGAAAAGTGGTAGGTGGAGATGCATCAGTCAACTGGTCAGCTGACTGGATATGGAGGGTCCCATTCTCGGGGGTAACATGCTGGGACGAACGAGTAAGCACCATCTAAATTACACATAAAAAGACTTATAAGGACTTGTTTTAAAGTAAGCAATCATATGCAAGAAAATCTAATTATAATAGCAAACATGTGATGTATTTCCTATGTTGCAATCCTAGCATTCCTCTAGGTGTTCTAAGTGTCTTTCCTAATGTTGTCTAATTACCTTAAGTTCCTAATTGCAGGCATGCTTGGTACAATAACGTAACCAAACAATTTAGTCGAGACCTGCATGGGCCACCACTAAAAACATGTCACGACCCGCTACCCAAATTGTTGGGCCAGGCCGAGGCATGCCCAGCCTACGCTAAGATAAAACGTAGTAAGCTGTTCTAAAGACAACAGGATAAGACTAAATGTACTAACAGTTCTATAAGTGAAGAAGAATCATAAATGCTCCAAACACAAAAGTCGTCGTATATAATAAGACGTCCGAATACAAGTAAACTGAAATGTAAAACTGGATACATGTCCAGTTACAAAATGATATAGTCTAATACATGACTCAAAAGTCTGAGTAAACAAAAGACATCTAGGCGAGGTTCCCCGCAGGAACATCCTCGCAAAGCAGAGCCGGGTCCTCGGCAGTGACTCCATAGTATGAGTCGCAGAGTAACTCCTCCTCAGTAAGGACACCTACAACGTTATCCTGTCAGGACGGGAGCAAGTACTAAATCTAGCAAACTAGCATATGAAACATGGAAATGAACATGAGAGGAATGACTGGAAAGCATGGTATCACATAGTCTATCATGGCAAGGACACATATGTCATAGAGACAGATGCATATGTAATGTTTAAAACTGTAGCAAATACGTGATCGGTCAATAGATGTACAATGTACTGTGGCACATGTAAATAAAATGTACATACGTACAAGTCAACAAGCATAGGTGTACATCTGTACAGAAATACGGGATAAAGGCCTACGGCAAGGTATGCATATAAAATGCGACCTCGCTCGCTGCTATAGGGGGGGGGTCATGATCACGTACAATACTATCAGTTTCCCCATAACCCATATTCTAATCATGTGAGAGATATATCAAGACTGTTCTAAGCATGGTGATAACTGTAAGCATAACATGTAAAGATCTGACTTGCTACCCCAAGGATCAGCATTTAATATGGTGGGGTTTGCAATTCATTTATGTGACAAATATGTAAAGTTCGTAGAAAGTACTTGCCTCTAGCAAAGCAAAACAAAACAAGCTGCGATAACGATGCTATGGATGTCCAGTAACTCGTCACTGTAGAAATAATGCAATAACTTAGCTTTTACACTAAGCTAAAATACTAAGACACTAATCTGGTAATTCACGACTTGTGATTGGGCACCTAGCCAAAAATGATGACTTGGACTAGTAGACCAATGTGGGGGTGACACACTATGTTAACTAACATTCCAGGGCCTTTACACTAGTGAGGGATGGGGTTCAACATGACTAAAACTCAAAATTAGCACAAAAGCTACAAGTCGTAATTAATCAATAAATAAATCAAAAGACCATTGTGTTCTAACAATTTTAGAGATAGGCAAAAAGCCTAGTTTTTCTTAAAGTAAAGTACCAAAGTGATTCTTGTTAATCATAGAAATTTATTATAATTTTTCTGGAATTTATTAACCAGTACAAGTATTTTATAAAAATCAGCTTTCCTAAGTATACAGAAAGTGAGTTTTGGTTTCATATGCCAAACTAGTGGCAAAATAGTAATTTAATTACTACAAAAATTATACTAAATTAGCCAACTTAGCAAAGTATCTAAAAACTATTTTTCCATAATTTTAGCAATAATTTAAGTATTTTTAGAAAATCAAAAACAGCTATGTACAATAATAATCAATTATCTGCGTATTTTGTCCATGTATATAATTTGAACCAAAGTTCAAATACAGGACCCAAGGCCATGAATCAAGTCCAATATGACTTGTACAGGTCTTGAATGTGTGAAAACACATTTGAGCCCAAATACCCATGCTAGGCTTGGACATCAAATGGTTGCAGTAATTTAAATACAATAAAAATACAAGTTGGTAATAGTGCAAAATAAATATTATTATTTTAATGAGGTAAATTTTATATAAAAGAATATTTACATACTTATGCCAAAAGTACATATATATATACACAAGAAAATACCTAATTTATAAAGTATATATATATATAATAATATATATACATAAACAAGAAAATATATATACATATACATATGTGCATATATATATATATATAAATAATAACATATATATATAGAATTTACTAACCATAAAATATATATACATATATACATATACTGTTAAAACAGTATTTATATACATATATACTAGTATATACATATATATATATATACATATATATATATATATATAAAACAATAAAAGAAAAAAGAAAAAGAAAAAGAAAAAGAAAACAGAAGGAAGGAAAAAGGGGGGGGGGCTCGAACTCAGCCCAGCGCGGGGGGGGGGGGGGGGGGGGGTTTAGTGTTTACGCGCTGGCCAGTGGGCCAGCTCGTGCTTCGTGTTAGAGAATGAGTTAGGTTTAGATTTATTTAGTTAGGTTAGCATTTATATAAAAATAAATAAATAAACATTTGTCCTGTGTCCTGACAGTTAGGGACACAGGGTTTTCTCGTGTCCGTGCTTTGCACGACACGCACGACACGAGTTTGCCGTGTCCGCACTTACCACTAGGTTCGTCTAGGCTGGGCGAGTCTGTGTCCGTGTACACGAGACACAAATCGAAGGGAGGGGGAGTGACACGTACGTGTCCGATGGGGTTGGCTGCTGTCGAGGAGGCGATCAGGCGGAGGAGGCGTCGTGGAGGCGGCGCTTGGGTGGCGCTGGGTTCGCCTCGTCGAGACGAAGGTGATGGTGGTGGTGGATGACGACGACTGTGGCTGTGGAGGCTAGGCTGGGGCTCGCCGGAGTTAGGGTTAGGGCTAGGGTTCGTCGGAGTAGAACGGGGCGGTTGGGGGCTGTGGGGCGTCGTGGTGGTGGTGGATAGGTCGGGGGGCTGTGGGGGTTTAAGTAGAGGGTTTAGGTCGGTCGGGGGCAGCCGGAAATGGCGGGGGGCAGCGTAGGTCGGTCGTCGGGGCAGCCGGGGCAGTCGTCGGGGGTGGGTAGGTAGTTTAGCACCTAGGCCCCTATAGTTTAGGATATTACACTAAGGCCCTTCCAGTGTTTAAATGCAAATTAGAAATTGCACTCCGCAATTAAAACATTTTAGAAATTGCAAACTGTAATAAAAACAATTTAAATAATTATAAATCTGTATTAAAACAATTCTAATAATTGCAAATTGATATTAAAACATTTAGATAAATTACAAATTGATATTTTTAATATATAAAACTTATTTAAAATCATTTAAAAATTCTAGAAAAATTCCTAAAAATTCCTAAAAATTATTTAAGGCCATAATTGACATTAAAAATTAATTAACACTAATTAAAATGGATTTTTAAAATCAGGGGCTTACAACACAAGATACGAGACTGTCCTACTACACTTGGCCCTAGTCGAGGCCTACCTCTAGGAGAGAGTTCCAGCTACCAGACCTAGTAGAGGTGAGTTCTTGACCCATACCTTATCTTATCTTGATGATTACTGTACCCTACCATAATATTTGTATGCTTGATATCTTATGACTACTTTTGATCTAGTATGACTTTAGTGGCTAGATGAGACCCCAGACTGATTACCTGCCATAATTATGTATGATATCTTTCCAACTACATGATTTAGATAAGTTTTCTTAAGACCATGATTGTTGGGAATTTGACCTAGAAGGAGTAGGATCATTTTAATTTCGAGGACGAAATTATTTTAATGAGGGTAGATTTGTCACACTCACTTTTCAATTTCAAGGATATTTTAGTAATTGTTATTTATTTCAATTTTTATGATTTTTATTTGAATTTTATCTATTTATTAATTAGATTGATTGCAGTGTGATTTGATTGATTGTAGACTAGTGACTTAGTAGTTTGACCTTAGTCAACCTTCACTGGAAGCCTAATAATGTAATTAAAGTTTCACATTTTGGTTTTAAAAATTATTTAGATTTAAACTCTATTTTTGAAGTAGTTTAGATGATTTTGGTCATTTTAGCCATTTAGCCTTTTTGTGATTTTCTAGATATGTTGACTTGTGTTGTGCTAGCAACTGGTCTAACCTAAGTGGACATGTATAGGGGCCTAAACATGCCTTAGAATGGTTATTTCATTTTTAGAAATTATTTTTATGCATTAGATTATTTTTAAGGCTTTTATTTATTTATTTAGCCTTTTTGCATGTAGGCCTTGGAGCTTTTTGACATGGGCCCATTTCTAATTGAGAAGGAGTTGGCCCAAGTGAAACCCTAACCCCTAGAGACCCCCCTTGGCCATCCAACACAGCAGTACCCCTTTCTCTTTTCATTATTTGTGAAAATTGTGAGCCTCCACCAAGAAACCCTAAAAGATCCATCTCTCCAAAACAACTATTTTCTTCATCCGGAGTCTGTTTCTTCCCAAATGAACTCCGTTGCGCTCGTCGAGGAGAGGAGGATTTTCTGGAGCATTTCTGGAGTGGAGAAGGAGGTTTTGCTGGAGGGAAATCGGCTGATACGACAACCGAGGAGCCCCGATCATTGAGTTTTGACACTCAATAGGTAAATCATAATCTACCATTGCAAATCTAGTTTTTTCTTCATTTTTGCATCTATATAGGTGCCCTAGCCTTGTCCACGAAATTTGGTGGGATTTCGACTCCGTTTGATGGAGGTATCAAGCCCGTGTCGGTCCCTTACGGCACGTGTTCGACGAAATGCCGCTTAGGATAGAAAGTTGTTGTTTTTCATTTCTGTCTTCATGGATGTTTAGATAATATGATTTTGATAAACTTTCGTAAAGACTGTTTTGGTTTTGACATTGTTTCAGCGGTGTTTCGGGCAACGGACGCACGTGCACGGATCCCGTGTACGAGGCTGTGCGTTCCCTGCTGTCCGCGTGTGATTGCGCGATGCACAGAGCATATTTTTGTGTGAAAATTTGTGAGCACGTGGGGGCAACCTCTTCCCTCATGCTCGTAAAATTTTATGACTGTTCGTTGAGCGAGCGCGGAGATATCACGCGTGCACCGCTCAGCCACTGTGCATCCAGCCTGTCATTTTTGTCGCGGAGACGGACTTCGTTCGCGCACACGACTCAGCGAAGATCCGTTCCAGGACACGAAACATGTCGACTTAGACCTAGAAGACCCGTAGGACGAACCCCAAGTCGCGGCGTGGCCCAACGAGGGAGCAGCGCGGCCGTCACCACGCGCACAAGGGCGCGCGGGCGCGCGCGCGTGCGCTCGCGCGTGCGCAGCAGGCCGCACGGGTGCGGGGGCTACGTGCGCCACTTTGTCACATCGTGTCGCCGTGTCATTGTGTCCTAGACCTACCCCAGGACCTCTCCAGCTATGTGCACAAGCATGTGGCATTTAGTTGCGTGTGCGGCGCTCAAACGAGCGAGAACGCACGCGTACAACGCGGTATCAGGAAATTCTGATACGCGTTCTGTGGACACGACACGATTTCAAACCCGAGAGTATACGAATGCATCACGTGGTCGAGGCCAACGTGTATGCCAAGTTTTGTGGGTTCGTTTGGTGTATTTTGTATTTTGAGTCGTTGTGTGAATTGGGTTGTTTTTTTTTCGATTTTTGAATTAATATGATATTCTGATTTTTCAGCTTCTTAACTTCTAAATCTGAGTTTACAGGACTTATAAATCTATATATGTATAAAATTTCGTTGAAACCCATTCCTAATGTATATATATCTCGAATGGATCGAGGGAGATATATTTCCAGATTTTAGACTCTTTATTTATCTCGCATCACTGCGTATCTTCTATTTAAACGTTTGTGTATATATATATATATATATATATATATATATATATATATATATATATATATATATATATATATATATATATATATATGTGTAGTTTCTTACTTTGTATATATGTATATAAATAGTATATTATTTGAGTAATTCCATGGTTGCGTTTTACTGTTTTTAATCTCAAATTTTACCCTATTTCAGTAAGCACCAGTACACACACGCACACATCATCATCTTTTGTTAGAAATACGGTTTGGTTGTATTGTATATACACATGTGTGTATATACCTATATGTATGTATATATATATATATATATATATATATATATATATATATATATATATATATATATATATATATATATATATATATATATATATATGCTTGTTAATTCTCTTAGATTAGATTGTAATGGTGTATATAACTATAGGAGCCCTAGGACAGATTTGGTTTGTCATTTCGAGCTTAGTTTAGTCGAATTGGCCGACAAGTTGACCAAATTGACAAAAGTCAACTTTGAGTCAAACTTGATCCAATTCAACTCAAACGAACTCCAAATGACCTAGAATTTTGTGTATGGCCTAGAAATTAGTAGACGGACTAGTTGACCCAGGTTTGACCAGTGTTGACCAGGTTTGACCAGAGTTGACCGAGGGTTGACTTTAACCAAAATGGACCTAGAAGCATGTAGTCTTGCATTGTAGCTATTTCTTTTGATATAGTAGACTTGGTTGTGACATGTGTGTATTTTAAATAGGTTTACATTGCCCCAATTTAGTTACACCTCATCATCAGCAGTTCGATTTTCCAGGCAAGTATATTCTCTGATCTTTTCATACTTCTTTGGATATGTTCTCTTGTTATATACTAGTATACTTGATGCTGATACCATGTTCACACGGATTAGTACCCTCTGGATCTTTTCATGCAATGTTATCCCCTCGGATACATCGAGTATATCATGTTCATGTACTTTATCATGGCCATCATGTACTCCATGTATTCATATTTATCCATGTGCACTCATATGTTATTCATGTACACTCATGACCATATGAGCTCTATGTATACAGTAGTTGTTATCCATGTGCAATAACATAACATGTATTGATCCTTGTGTATTGATTGGGGCAGGGAGAGTGTAGTTGGTTATGTGATCATTATCCCTAGTAGGTATCCATGTGCAGTCCATAGTTGTATCCATGTGCAACCCAGACCGTTTACATAACCAATTCATGCTCTGATTCACGTAGAAGGTTATATTTCTCTATTATCATATTATATCTCATTTTATAGTCTCTCTCTCTTGTTGATTTCCTTTACTGCGATTCATGTATAGTTTTCTATAGCTTGCTTTATATGTCCATTCCTGCTATGAACTGTTGTGAGAGATATGTGCTCGTTTCGTCCTGAATTGGCATGTTAAAAATTTTACAGGTATTGATGAGGGGTACCGTCCTACTTATTATGGCATTGGCTTAGATGATACTGGCGACGTGGACCCTTAGGAGGATCCCACAATCGCTGAGGACTTGCCCGTAGTCTAGCTGTGACTTAGTACTTTGTTTATATTTCTATTTGAGACTTTATGAGTTGTACTTGAGATTTATTCTGGTGGTTTACACCTAGACTTTTTATCTATGACTCTCTTAAGATTTATTCTTCTATTCCATCTTAGTATTGTGATTGAGTTACTTATTATTCTACTCTCCATTCGGAGTTTATTTTAGACTGTGTTAGATACTGTGACTCAGGACAGCGTTCTACCACCGACACTGTGGCGTAGGCTGAGCGTTCGTCACTTTTCGTGCCCTTGCACTGGGTGCGGGTCATGACAGGTGGTAGGTTAACGACTTCCATCATCACCTTAGGGATCGGGACCACGTCGTCTGGGACTTCTGTAGGAGGAAAGTCGCCAGACTAAAGAGAGATCATATTAGCAGATACGACCTTGTCTTCAGCTTCGAGGTTGTTCACTTGGCTGTCGATAAGCTGTTGTATCTTCTTCTTCAGGACGATACAGTCCTTGGTGGTGTGATGCACGTACTAATGATAGAGACAGTACTTGGGATCATTTAGTTGGATCGCCTCAGCAGGACATCGTGGTAGAGATAATGTCAGCTTATTACCCTTCGTCAATGTATGGAAGATGTTAATGACATCGTCTTCGTCAAAGGAGAAGGTCTCCTTAGGCTTGTCGGAGGTGCCCTGAGAATTGGAAGCTCTTTTGGTTGTGTCAACTTTCAGGACTTCTTTCCCTTTACCCCCACGAACATGAATTATTTGAGGATGCTTGCCCTTGTCTTTGGATTTGGGTGTCTTCAACCCCAGTAGTTTCAAGTTAGGAACATCGTTTTTAGCAGCATCAGTGGCCCCAATGAAAGCGGCCATGTATCATACTTATGTATACCTGGACAAAACTTCACTGTATGAAGGAAGTTATGTCGATAAATATCCATAAGTTCTGAGTATGGTATGCTGAAGGGCATCTTCAGTACTAGCTGTCTGAAGCGTTATATGAAGGCGATGATAGACTCAATCCTCCTTTGTTTGGTCTTGATAAGAGTGGACATACTAACATGCATGCCACTCTCGTAAAATCTGTTGAGGAACACCCTCTCCAAGTCTTTGAATGAATTGATACGCCCGCCAGGCAGACTGCAGAACCATTCGAAGGCTACCCCCTGCAAGGTGCTAATAAATAGATTCGACAGGAATGGATCGTCTCTGGGCAAGTACAGAGTCTACGTGTTGAATTACGTCATGTGCTGACAGGGAGAAGTCAAATCGTCAAATGAGTTCAGCGTCGACGGCTTGTAGTTAGGAGGGCAAGTAGCGTTCTCCTACTCAGGGGGATACGGTTAAGATATCCCCATCTTCTGAAGCTCGTCTTTGTGCGAGATGGTGTCGTGGCAAGCGACCAAGGAATCAATTACATCATGTTGATTGAGTAGGTGTTGGAAAACGACTGATGAACGGTTGTCAGGCGTTGTTCGCGAAGGACCGCCCCCGGGATTTATAAGATTTTAAGGAGGCACAACAGAATGATACTCCTTTTGTAGTGAAAGATGGTTGTTGCTGTGAGCCGGACTAGCGTGAGCCGAGACATTTTGTTGAGGTGGAGGAACAGCCCCAGCAGCTTGAACCGCCATAATACTGGTATGCATATTGGTGATCTTGGCGAATATTGTTTCAAGACCCTCTAGCCGTTTGTTGGTCTGGTCACTAGCTTCTTCAGGTCTTTCTTCGTCAGTCATGTATATAGATAACATGCAGGGATGAACAGAGGAAACAGTACAACCGGTGCTGATACTATCGATCTCTGAGTGTGCAAGTCCTTCGTCTTCAGGTAGAGGAGGTAGATAGTCGCCATCTGATTTGGAGGAATCATCGTCCTCTGGAAGGCTACCCCCAGTGTGGGGGTCGTCTGCATCAGATTCTGAGGGAATGCTACCCCCGGCTTGGAAATCTTCGTCGTCCATACGAATCTTGCCTTTGATCGAGTGCCCATATAAACTCCTTCGGATGTGACAGCCTGTTGGCCATCTGTTGGTAGACTTCTTCTTCTTTTTTTCGCGGAGCTAAGAGAAAAAGTTGGGTTCGTAGTCCACCGTCTTTGATTGGGGCTTCCGTAAGGGGGACCCGATGAAGCCATGTTGGATGAAACACATAGTGGCTTCTCGTCGTCAGAGAAGTACAGCCGTCGAAACCCGGACTTTTTCTGATGCACTCTTGTTGCTTTGGAGCAACAACAGTTGATAACAATACTGGTGCATGGAAATTCACTATGAATTGTTATGTTCTCCTTCGCTTTACGCTTATGATTTATCATGTAGCACAAGTCAGTAGAAGGGAGTTTTGTCTTACAACCCATGTTGCATTCATCGCCGAGCTTTGCATGCGGGTTCGTAAGGAGAGTAGGCGCATCCAGACTTAGTTCATGTGCAGGGACAACCCCCACACCTAAGTTTTGTGATGTCCTTGAAGACAGCCCCGTGCTATACGCGTTGGGGCCTGTCTTTTTGCTGTGGGCACATAGGCCTTGGAGACTGGGCTTGGGCGCTTGCTTCTTGATAACATGTTTGAGTCGCCTTGATGTGGACGTATAGTATGGATCCAGAGAGCCTGGGTGCATAGCCTTGGGCACATGACTCTGAATGCCCAGCCTGCTGAAGACAGAAGCGTTCTAGTTGGGGCTATGTGCCCAAGCACTCCCTTGGGCGCATGGCTTTGGGCGCATGTTTGGTGGAGCAGCGCTATTTTCTTCCAGTTTCGCCTTTTTCGTTCGCGAGCCTTGTCGGATTTGGCCAGAGTGCTGGACACCCCGATTCTTGGCATCGTAGTATTTTCCTCTGCCAAGTTTCGAGTGTTGAACACTCTGTTGTTGGTTGTGGAGGAAGAATTCACTGGGCTATTAGAGCATGGAACGGTGTGAGCCTTCTCCATTTGGGGGACTTCTGTGGCAGAGTCATGCGCCCATGAGACAGAGTCGCCATTTTTGTGGACACACAAAAAAAGAAGAAAATGCTGTCTTTTTTTTTATTATCGCAAGGCACCACAAATCGATTACGCCTGAGAGATCCTGCGATGAGGATCCTCGAGTACAAAAAAGAATTCTGATGAATAGGACGATGGAGATCGAGCGGCAGTTGCTCCTTTACTCCGTTGACACTCCGATTATAAAAGTGGGAGAAAACCTAAGAAAATTGCTAACTCTCAGCTCACTGGCAAGAAGTGCAGCAATTTGGCTCTTGAAAATGCTCTCCGTTCTGTGTGTTTGAAGAGGGATGAGGCACCCCTTTTATAGTCGTTCTTGAGATAAAATGGTGTTATGCACCTACATGAGGAAATACGCTGGTTTTTATGTGGGCGCATAGTCCTGCTTTGGGCGCATAGGATGTAGGCGCATACAGGCTGCAAGATCGTGGGTTGGTCATGGTGTTGACGTGGCCGCATGCTTCGGTGCACGACTGCTCGTGGAGACTAACGTGGTCGTGTGCTTCAGTACACATTTTGATCATGGCTTTGAGTTGGTCAGGCTTGGGCGCATAGCCATGTCTCGGGCTATGCGCCCTCCTTTCGTAGGAGCTAGTCTTGGGCGCATGAAGCTTCACTGACTGGGCGCATGGAGCTACACTTAACTGGGCGCATGGATCTATACTGTCTTGGACGCATGGAGCTATACTGACTTGGGCGCATGGAGCTACACTGACTTGGGCGTATGGGCCTATACTAAGTTGGGCACATGGGGCTTCATTTGCTGAAATTTTTTCATGCTTCTACAAGACCCCCTTCAAAGTTTTCGATACTTGAACAAGTTTGAAATACTTTGAAAGAAGCATGGATCGTCTTTTCGTGATGCAATGGGCGCATAGCACGACTCTCTCTTTGGGCGCATAGTATTTGGCTAGCCTGTCAGGGAGATACGACTGTTGCAATTTTCCTTGAAATCCGAGCTGACAGGTTCATCAGAACGGAATTTGAAGCGGTCTATCCTTCATACGTCGTCCAGGTCAGCAAAGGACAGTCGCATATTATGCAGGAAGCTGATTCTTCGTAGGGGCGCATAGGCCATTGTGGGTGCATACAACGTAATGGATGCATGGACGCATAAAGCAAGTGGGCGCATAGGAAGTGACCCGTGCCTATAAATAGGCCCTGAAGGAGAGAGAAAGTTCATTATTCCTTTCTTTTTGAAATTTTTAGAAAACTCTTCGTCTTCTTTCTTTGAGAATCATGTCTCCCAAGGTCGCCAAGAGATCTGCGAAGGGCAAGGGAGCTGCGCCGAGTGACTCTCCTCCCGCGGCAGCATCCTCGGCAGTCTAGGACCCGATTTTGGGTGAGGGCATGCTTCAAAAAACAAAGTCTCGAGCATTAATTTGTGACGCTCAGACTTTTTTTCTGCCCGGACGCTTGCTTCTAAGGCAACATACTTTTGTGAGCATCATTATGCGCCTACAGAAGTCATGCACCAACACTGTGGTGTACTATGTGCCCACTTGTTGCCATGTTATGCGCCCTCTAAGCAGTGACATGTTATGCGCCCGCGCACTGTTCGTGTGTTATGCGCCCGCATGTCTTGTTTTGGGCACATATCCCTTTGGGCTCATAGCCCTTTAGGTGCATAGGAGTCTTCAGGACTTAGTTTTTTCTGTAATTTCCTGAGTCTGACTTTCTTTCTGCCTTTGCAGTAAACATGTTTGACCTAGAGTTTGACGGAATCCCTTTCGGCTCCGCTTATCAAGCCCTTGATACCAGTCCCATAACAGATATGCTCAGCGTGGTTCAGGCCAAGATTAGTCAAAATCAGCCCATGGAGCGGACCCTCGCTATACTTGAACATGATAAGACTTTCTTGCGACAGATGATTAATGATGAGAAGTTCGTCCGTCAAGGGGCACGTCGCTTCAAGAAACCATACTTTCTGTTTGGTGATAGTGTAGGTTTTGAAAATGGCGAGACCATACGTTTAAGAAACCCCATGGTGGTCAGTCTGGAAAATCAGAGGATATGGCTGCCGTCGATGGAGCGCCAGTATCCTTTGTCTGCTTTCACTGCCTTAGTTGTACGACGACGGATGAAGTGGGAGCTAACTCATGTGCTTCCCGGAATCATCTCTGGGATAATTTAATTCGACTCAGGCGATCGAAGGAAGGACACTTTCAAATGTGTCCGGGGCTCTACATCTTACTCTACGAGGGGACTGCAACCTGGTGCCGTAGTGTACGATATTCCCACTAACCTCCATCCGTATGCCGCTGACACGCTTTGCCATTTGATGATGACAGGGGGTGTGTCGTATCCCGCAAGGAAGATGCGGATGGAAGGCTGGCGGTACCCGTCTTCATTCTAGAGCAATCTCACTGGCTGGATTCTTTCTACGTATAAAGCCGCCCTGAAGACTGCTGGCCTTTACTGTGCTATTAGGGCCACTCAATTTGGTGTGAGAGTCAACTGGCCAATGTTTGTCTCTTTGGCCGAGTTATATAATCTTCATATTTGTACCTTCTTTACTCCGGCTGGGGAGATGGGATTGGCTCTCCATGAAATATAGGAAGTGTCAAAGCTTCCCTGGGGTACGGAGCCCTATGAAGAGTACGTGCCTTGTGATAAAGAACTCCGGGACCTGGAGAGTGAAAACTCCGGGATGATTGATGTATACAAAGAATTGCTTTGTCACCTTCTTATCTATCATAGGATTAATAAGAAAGGGAGGACAAAGGGGGCCAATCCCCACACGAGAGCCTGGACAAGCTATGTCTTCGTTCAAGGGGAGGATCCGGCCTCCTTTTCGATCTTAAAACCTATGACTAAGTCTGACATAAAGGCCTAGATAGCGGACTATGAGAAGGCAGATACAGAGGACAATGATGATCCTAAATTTTCGATTGGCCACTACTTCCGTCAAGCCGAATATCCGTTGTCGGAGAAAGCTGTGTTGGCAGCTTTCTTAATGATCTGGCTTCGTGACTGCATAGTCCCTGGAGGTTCAGGGTCCATTGAGAGAATAAGCCGGGTTATGATACTTCCGGCTGTGAAGCTGGCATTCAGACACCGTCTTGCGTTGCTTCCTGCGATGGTCTGTGCCACAGGACGAGGTTTGCGGGACTTTGTCAGGGATACGGTGACTCCCGATGGCAGGCCCCACTTTTCTCGGACCGAGCTTCCGTACCATTTCCTGATGGGGTGGCTGCTACTGCATTGTCCTTCCCTAATGAATGCTGGGCCGGTGGCGGACTCTGTGGCAGAAGACACCTTTCTTCATAGATTTCGTGATACAGATTGGGCTATCACCGGTTTACCTACTTGTCGAAATGCTTTAGGCTTTTTATAGAACTATGAGTTCTTTAGTGTATCCCCTCCATCCGACAGCGGTACTGTGGGAAATATCTTAGTGGATGAAGGATTTCATGCCACCAATTTGACTGTTGGGGCGTTTCACTGGCTTCAGTCTATTAGACCATCGCATCTAGTGCTCCGAAACAGGAATCATGCCTATCTGGAGTCGTATTTGCCAAGCCGTTTCGCGCGACAGTTTGGCTATAGTCATCTTCTTTTAGAAAATGCTATCCCGTATTTGGAGTCGATAGGCAGCTTGATTGACGAGGCACGTGCTTGGATGTACTACAACGCCGGGTGCACGGGGGCGACCTTTGCTCTGCCCCTAGATAAGCCTGAGCCTAATTTGTGCTATGCTGCTGCCAGATTTTACGTTCAGATCAATACTTTTCATCCTCAGTATGATCGTGAACATATCTTGATATTGGGGACTCGGTTTGACCCCCTTCCCACGAAAAAGGTGCCGAAAGGCCGTAAGAAGAAAAGTACTGTTCCCACCATGGAACCAGTCGTAGTACCGTTTCCAGAAGCTGCCTTTAGGGAGCCAACAGTATCGTCGAAGGGGGACACGAAAGATGATGATTCTTCCCCTCTCAATCCTCCTCAGAAGATGAAGGCTTCAACTGAATTGGCCCAGGAGCCAATTTTAAAGCGAAAGAAGAAAACTGTTGTCCTGAGGAAAGCCAAGAAAGTGGGTGCTGGCTCGCCTCCCTTGAGGAGGTCCTCCCAGCAAACTGGAAGAGGAGGAACGACGTCACGGGCCATTATTATCCGGAAGGTAGATCCCTTCCTAGACTCCATAGCCGTTCTGGTTGCAGCTTTCTCACCCTTGCATTTGTCCTTTGTACAGGACCTCGAAGTTGCAGCTGAGGTAGGTGCCTCCTCCTCTGACGAGGTGGAGGTGGCAACAATGTCTCCTGCTCGTCCTCGACTGTTAGATGAGGGCGGGTCTTCTTCGGCCGTAAGACCTGAGTGTAGCTGCCCTTTCCAGAAAATTTAGAATATTTTATTATTATTATTTATTTTATAGGAATAGGTGATTTTAGATTTTATAAATAATTATTTAGTTAATTTTTAAGGCAGATAATTTTTAGCCACGGTTGAGTTTTGGGTACAAGATGACCAGAAATCGTGGCACGAATAGTGCAATGGCATGCTTTGACTAGAGTATTAGCCCTGGTAGGAAAGGTCGAGCCATAGTGATGTCCTAAGTAGAAAAACCAGGCTGAGTTGCGACTTAACCCTTACCGAAGACTTATTTATTTATTATTTATATTATTGAGTTTGGGAAAACCGATTATACCAGTTTAGTCCGGACTGGACCTGAACTGAGCCCAAGTCCAGGTAGTCCCGTGGCACGTCCAATGACAATCATGTTGGTGGAATTGGGTAAGAGGGTATTGTATTTCATTTAACGGTTTAATGTATATTGCAAGGTATTCGTATTTAAATATTATAAATATTATTATTAGTTGATATTTAATGATAATTGTATAAAATAGGTTCTGGTACAATTTTTGGGATTATTAGATTGTACGCCATGGTATATACACCCTTGTTGATTTATGAAATTCGTTATTGTTATTATTATTATTTTTTTTTTTTAATATTAATATTATTGAGGAAGTTATTATATAAAAATATTTATTATTATTGGTTATGTTATTATTATCAAATAATTATTTATAGGGCAATTATAAGATGCTTGCACAGTTACTGTGAACCAAGTAATATACGAGTATAATGTGTTACCAATACTACTCGTATTATTAGGTAATTATAATTTGTATTCTTACTATTATTATTGTCAGTATTGACGTTATTGTTAAATAAATTAGTTACCATTAGTTGGTTATTATTTTATTGTCAAATAGATTTATAGATATATAGACGACCATAAATACTCTATATTAGATAGAGATAATACTGATAATTTATTTAATTCTTATGAGTATTTATTATATATAGGAGAGATAGAAGTATAGCTATATAGATATATACAAATATACATATAGATATATAAGGTTATTAGATAAATGTAAGGGTAAATACGTGTGTGTGTGTGTATATATATATATATATATATATATATATATATATATATATATATATATATATATATATATATATATATATATATATATATATATATATGTATGTACGTATGTATGAATATGTATATACATATAGAAGAAAAAAAAAGAAGAAGAAAGGAAATAGAATTAATAAACAAATAAAGCAGCTGAGATACCCAGCCCTGGGCTCAAACCCGAGCCCAGGCAAATCCAACAGGCCCAAGCGAGCCCCTTAAACTGCATCCCGAGCGTATAACCCTCCCCCGACTGAACCGATCAGGTTCGGGTTTTTCTTCTCCGCGCGCATAAATACCGAGAGAGAGGAAGGAAGTTCGCACGAAAACCCTAACCCCGCCTTCCCAGTCTCCTGGGCGGTCACCCCGACGCCGGAGCGACGTCGGAGAACCGCCGGAGTCGGCCAAGAACGCACGCGCGGCCTGGAACTGTTCGGAAACAACATTGTGATCGAAACCGCGGAGGTAACTTCGAATCCTCGCTCCTTCGTGAATTCTCGACCAAAATCTGTTCTGTAAAGTCCTACGTAGAACCCACGTAACCATCTAGGATCTCCATCAATTAGGTTTTGATGAAGACGCACGATCTGTACCCGAAATCAACACGAAGTCTATCGAAAAACCTCGTAAAAACAGAACACGAGATGGTTCAAATCCCTGTTTTGGAAGATAGATTACGACCAGGACATTAGAAGTTTTCCAAATCTATTTAAAGGCAGTCCTAGACAACATATAGGGCTTTCCAACCCTTTTTGCGGATTTAAAAATCATCGACTACGCGTCGAGAAATTGAATCCCAAAGTTTTCCCAAAAATCTGTTTTCGAAACTAAAAAATTGTTCCACACGACGTGCGTCCCGCCAATTCGGACCACGTGGTCGCGAACCGAAAGCATTGAAAGCTGCGTAACGGCTTCGTGGTCGTGTGGGCTTTGGCAGAATTCAAATTGGTCGCGTGTGCGTGACGAATTTGATGCGTATCCATCGAAATTTACCGTATCGTGCACTTTGCAAATTTCTCAATTACTTTATACACGCTCGTCAGATCAAGACAAAACTTGTGCCAACAGAACCGTATCGTTTTTCTGGTCCTGTATACCAAGTTTGGTCCAATTCTGAGACAGTTGAATCCGACGTCGTTTCGCGGGCCCCACGGTCTCACTCAACGGGCAATTTTGTGCACGGCCCGCCGGAATCCAACTTTGGACATACGGTTGGGTTCGTATCGGAAAACTGGATCCATAGACATGTAGTTTGATGACTTTAGAGACCGTTGACTCTGGCACGCTTTTCGGTACAAAGCGGGTCCAACGACGGACATCATTTTGACCCGAAATTACCGTTTTGCCCCTGTGTCCAGAATTGGATGTAAGGACAGGCAATCCTAGCTAATTGGACTATTCTGAGATCATTGGTATTGTTTATTTCAGCTTCCGGGGACTGTTGTATGGATTTTGACTATAGTGGCACATTGAGTAGTTCAGATGGTCGGTTTCACCAGCAAAGGACCACAGGCGAGTACAGTTTATTGTCTACATTTCGATATTGATCTTTACTATATTTAATTGATTGGACATTGATTATGTGATTATTTTCTATTATAAAATCGTCGAGTCGGGAATGAGAAGTACCAAGGATGTGTGATCTGACCATAGCCCGTGTTAGACATTGTAGCCCGTGTTTATTTTCTGCAAGTAGTACAGCCCGTGTTTATTTTCTGCAAGTAGTATAGCCCGTGTTTATTTTCTTCAAGTAGTATAGCCCGTGTTTATTTTCTGCAAGTAGTGTATCCCGTGTTTATTTTCTGCAAGTAGACATTGTAGACAGTGCTTACTTTTCATGCAAGTAGACCTCGTAGACTGTGCGGTATAGTACCCCAGACCGATCACATATCAAAGGTACTTCTAACAGTTGGGGAAAGTATTGGGTGTCTATTTATTTACTATTGGTTTTCCGTATTTCCTGTTTATTTTCAAAACCCATGATTGATGTCTAACCTTTGTCTTATAGTCATTTTCTTTATTTGAAATTGCATTCAGTGAATTGTGCTCGTTCCATTCCTGACTGGAAACCATATTTTTCAGGTTAGCCGTGGATTCATTTATCATGGGGAGTTCGGGTGTACTTGCAGACGAGCCTAGAGACTAGTTAGATAGTCAAGTTATAGTCATTCAATATTTGTACAAGTTTATATTTTCCTGCAAATGTAAAACTTGTGATCATTGTAAATTAAATTAATTATGTGAATGAGCATCTTTGTGATTATGATCTTCATGGCCGTGACAGCGTACTACCGCCGACACTGCGGCGTAGGCTGGCTTGGACACGTCTCGTATCCGTTTAAAAAAAAAACGGGTGCGGGTCGTGACAAGTTTTTGTGGTGGCCCATGCAGGTCAGGCTTCGCAAATCATGCGAACTCGTAATAGTACTTAAGTTAGTTGTACTATTGCGAGCCTGCGACTAGAACATGCTCATTCACGAACAAGGATTAATTTAATTTAGAGAAATGACTAGGACTAGGAGTCCCTTATACAAATTTACCGACGGGTAGTTTAGGCCATAAATTTTAGATGAGGGCTATTAATTTTGATAGTTTTTTAGATCCCCATAGGTACACTATTACCTCTTAGTATGGCGATATGATTTAATGTGGATAGATTATTCACTTGGTGAGACAGGGCTTCATAGAGATAATGATCCAACCTTGATAAATTGTGCAATTCTTTCTCCTTGCCCCTTTAGATATCATCCTCACATCTTAGCCCAAATTGTCTATTTAGTTCCTATTTTGCCCTAAGAATTATTGTTATATAATTTCCGATTATGTTATCTATATACAGACCTTGAGTTAGTTTTGATTCAAGGTTTTCCTACATAGTTTGAATACATATGGAATAGTTACTAGAATGTTTGTAATCCTTTTGTCTCCAGTTATTTCCTCCATGATTTTTAGGATTATGATTGCTAGGACAAATTTTACGCCTTATTACATAGTCGATTTGTTTGAATCTCTATAAGCTCAAATTTTTTTGGATATAGTTAAAGGAATGTTAGTTAACTAATAATGACTAGACAGCAACGCACTGTCGTCAATTATTTGAGAGTGGAGAATGTGGGTTCACTGCAGCCAGCAGCGTACTGGCGAGACACAACCCATAGAATTGAAATCCTTTTGAAGAATTGTAAGTTATAGAATATTGCTAAAATATAGTTAGTGGTCCTCTTTTGACCGTAGTCACCCTGATGTCAATATAAGGTAGAGTATCAGAGAGCATACCACCCTGAAATCATGAACCCAAGGGTTTACCACAGCCCGAGTATATGGGCGAGGCATAACTCTCGGTGAAATGACTTCAGACGTGATTACAAGTTCAGGATACTATAGAGGATAGGACAATACCATGTATGTCTCATAAGACCCGAAGCCAACACTAGTGAAAGTTGTGTAAGTTGGGTAACGTGTCTCCCGACCTAGCATTCTGTGGTCCTTGTGATCTATGGACGAGGTGATTGACTGACACTAATAAGTTACCAAGAATATAGAATCTAGAGTTCCATAACCCATTAGTTGACCAAGACCTTATGGACAGGAAGATTATAAGAAGATTGTATAAGCCAGAGCACCAGGTGAAGTTTGATTCCCTCTAAACTCGAACTACTTGTGTCTCTTTTCAAAAATCTCGCGTACTTGTATCTTGACTATCTTGACCAACGCTGCTATTACAGCCTAGTTTTTGCAAGCTTACTCTTTTATCGAGCTTGATTCGAGGCATATGTTTAGTGGGGATGCCTGCTAACTTATTGTCTAATCAGAATCAGTATATTATGGTCTGATCAACCATGATGCATTTGGTTCGCTCTTTCGTTTAATTACACTACGTGGATGGAGATATATAGGTATCTAGGATCTCATCCGCGACTGTTTGACAACTCCTCTTGAATTATACGTTCGCTCTTGAATCACGTAATTGTATTCAGTAACATATTTTTTGAACTCTTTATTGTTTTTGTCTTTCACTGGTTCGGAAAGGCAGAAGCTCGTAATTGGTAAAGAGATACCACGTATCTCCATGGCTATGGTAGTTGTATACACGAGGGTAGCTGTCGTCAGTCAGCCATGTGATTGAGTTACTCGTTCTCCTCTCGACCCCAAACTGTTATCGGGACTTTCTAGCTACCTGAATTTGAGAATGAATAGGGTTTTACCCTTAGTCAAAATGCCAACCTATGAGACTATCTATGTTCAAGAAACCAATGGTTGTGAGCCCTAAATTATTTGCTTTGAGCTTGCTATAACTAGCAACCCTTAAGCCATACCCCTAGACCTCTTGTGACAATAGTCTGGCAGGCTTAACACAAATAGAAATTCACGACTCAGCTGTTAGAATTCATTTCTTATGATGTGCCTTAGAGTTGGTTACCCCGTCGATAACTCTTGAATACGGTGGACGAGTAGGTCATTCTATTTTATCGACCATGTGTCATGGTACACACTCGTTTTCCATTTAAGTGATAAATAATCCTTGTCTCGACTTGTAACCATCGTACCCGTTATGTCGTGCTTGATTCCTTATTAACAAGAGTCGAGGTACAATACCTGAATTTTGGAATTCTTCTGACCTCATTATTCCTAAGACCATGTCCTAGCTTCTAAGGTGGGTAGACCGTAAGCCTCCTAAAATTTTTAGGATATATGAAGATCATCGATTGATTAGGATAATTTCCATTAGGATGATAATTAATGCCCATGGACTCCCACTTTCCCTTTAGATTATTTTGTGTTTTTGACCGTGTCATTAATATTTGGAGCACGAGACCAACTATTATCTTCCAACAAATTTCATATACAAGATCTAGACAAGTCCACCTTCATTTAGGTATATCATGTCCCACTCAAACTCGTCCCTTGTACTCTATTTTTGTGCTACGACTTTCGGGTAAAAAGGACTAGCTGTAACCCTTACCATAATACCGATAAACTTTTCAATTACAATTAGAGACTCAACCTTGACATAATTCATTCGACCCAATATATGGTGGTGATCGGCTGGAAGCCACTACGCACATGTCACTAGTGTGCCATCTAATTGTGTCTTCTTGTGCTACTTAAACATAAAAGTCACGGAAGACGCATCTTTAGGGCTTACAGAACCTAGTTAACCAATCCGACTGCCCAACTAGCTCAACCACTTGGGTGAAACCTATTCTAGGTTATCCTAACCCAGTACAAATAGTTTATCATTGGGAACTTGTCCAGTCCATATAGATTGAGATCCAAGGTTCATCCAACCAACGAATGATGCCAGATAGGGAACTCATTAAGACCTAGTAAAACCCATCCAGGCATACCACCATATTTGGACTATAGAACTGAACTAATTGAAATAGGTCCCTATAACTATTACGTAGTCTCCATCTCGTAGAATGTGAAGTAATTCGTAACCCTTATCCCATCTACCTAGGAGTCGCGATATGATCTTGTATTGCATTTATATCCCTTGTTGTGTTTAAATAGCCACGGGAAAGATCACAATCTTGATTTTTTTCAAATTTTGTTCTATTTTGGAATCTTGTTTAGAACTTCAAGAACAAAACTTCTGTATTGCACGGATTGCAAGCCACTCTAGGAGGCGAAGGGTGCTTCGATTTAGCAAGTGACTAGACTAGAGTAGCCACTTTAGCAAATAAGTCAATGGTTCGTAAACCTTCTTTCTATCCGCATCATTGGATACTCTCTACCGTCCTGGAATTTCATACTTGCTCCTGATTATTCTTCCTTATCTTCCTGTTCTTCCTATTTCGGAACGATGAAATGTCATGTTTATTAGAATTTACCAATATCTATTAGCTACTTGTGTAAATTATTGCTTGTTAGATTTCGGGTTGTTCGATAAATAGGAGAGGATTATAGTGGCCATAAGCAGTATATATATCTATTGGTAGCAATTTTAGCAAGCAGTTGGATGATTTTTAAAATTTTAGTGACATGAGATTTGAGGGAGTAGCGTGTCCAAAGGTGGGTAGAAGTCCTCGGAGTTTCGTAGTTACAAGATAAATAGGAGAAGGATATAAACTATTTTTGAGGAATTAAAGTTCGAGGAGATTAAGGTAACGATAGTTTTCCTTTGAAATATAAGGAATAACTATGAATTAGAATTTCGAGGACGAAATTATTTTAAGGTGGGTAGATTTGTAGCTGCCCTTCCCAGAAAATTTAGAATATTTTATTATTATTATTTATTTTATTGGAATAGGTGATTTTAGATTTTATAAATAATTATTTAGTTAATTTTTAAGGCAGATGATTTTTAGCCATAGTTGAGTTTTGGGTATAAGGTGACTAGAAATCGTGGCACGAATAGTGCAATGGCATGCTTTGACTAGAGTATTAGCCCAGGTAGGGAAGGCCGAGATATAGTGATGTCCTAAGTAGGAAAACCAGGCCGAGTTGCGACTTAACCCTTACCGATGACTTATTTATTTATTATTTATATTATTGAGTTTGGGAAAACCGATTATACCAGTTTAGTTCGGACTGGACCTGAACTGAGCCCAAGTCCAGGTAGTCCCGTGGAACGTCCAATGACAATCATGTTGGTGGAATTGGGTAAGAGGGTATTGTATTTCATTTAACGGTTTAATGTATATTGCAAGGTATTCGTATTTAAATATTATAAATATTATTATTAGTTGATATTTAATGATAATTGTATAAAATAGGTTATGGTACAATTTTTGGGATTATTAGATTGTACGCCATGGTATATACATCCTTTTTGATTTATGAAATTCGTTATTGTTATTATTATTATTATTATTTTAATATTAATATTATTGAGGAAGTTATTATATAATAATATTTAATATTATTGGTTATGTTATTATTATCAAATAATTATTTATAGGACAATTATAAGATGCTTGCACAGTTACTGTGAACCAAGTAACATACGAGTATAATGTGTTACCAATACTACTCGTATTATTAGGTAATTATAATTTGTATTCTTACTATTATTATTGTCAGTATTGACGTTATTGTTAAATAGATTAGTTACCATTAGTTGGTTATTATTTCATTGTCAAATAGATTTATAGATATATAGGCGACCATAAATACTCTATATTAGATAGAGATAATACTGATAATTTATTGAATTCTTATGAGTATTTATTATATATAGGAGAGATAGAAGTATAGCTATATAGATATATAAGGTTATTAGATAAATGTAAGGGTAAATACGTGTGTGTGTATATATATATATATATATATATATATATATATATATATATATATATATATATATATATATACATATAGAAGAAAAAAGAAGAAGAAGAAAGGAAATAGAATTAATAAACAAATAAAGCAGCTGAGATACCCAGCCCTGGGCTCAAACCCGAGCCCAGGCAAATCCAACAGGCCCAAGCGAGACCCTTAAACTGCATTCCGAGCGTATAACCCTCCCCCGACTGAACCGATCAGGTTCGGGTTTTTTCTTCTCCGCGCGCATAAATACCGAGAGAGAGGAAGGGAGTTCGCAGGAAAACCCTAACCCCACCTTTCCAGTCTCCTGGGCGGTCACCCCGACGCCGGAGCGACGCCGGAGAACCGCCGGAGTCGGCCAAGAACGCACGCGCGGCCTGGAACTGTTCGGAAACAACATTGTGATCAAAACCGCGGAGGTAACTTCGAATCCTCGCTCCTTCATGAATTTTCGACCAAAATCTGATCTGTAAAGTCCTACGTAGAACCCACGTAACCATCTAGGATCTCCATCAATTAGGTTTTGATGAAGACGCACGATCTGTACCCGAAATTGACACGAAGTCCATCGAAAAACCTCGTGAAAACAGAACACGAGATGGTTCAAATCCCTATTTTGGAAGATAGATTACGACCAGGACATTAGGAGTTTTCCAAATCTATTTAAAGGCAGTCCTAGACAACATATAGGGCTTCCCAACCCTTATTGCGGATTTAAAAATCATCGACTACGCGTCGAGAAATCGAATCCCAAAGTTTTCCCAAAAATCTGTTTTCGAAACTAGAAAATTATTCCACACGACGTGCGTCCCGCCAATTTGGACCACGTAGTCGCGAACCGAAAGCATCGAAAGCTGCATAACGGCTTCGTGGTCGTGTGGACTTTGGCAGAATTCAAATTGGTCGCGTGTGCGCGACGAATTTGATGCGTATCCGTCAAAATTCACCGTATCGTGCACTTTACAAATTTCTTAATTACTTTATACACGCTCGTCAGATCGAGACGAAACTTGTGCCAACAGAACCGTATCGTTTTTCTGGTCCAGTATGTCATGTTTGGTCCAATTCTGAGACAGTTGAATCCGACGTCGTTTCGTGGGCCCCACGGTCTCACTCAACGGGCGATTTTGTGCACGGCCCGCCGGAATCCAACTTTGGACAGATGGTTGGATTTGTATCAGAAAACTGGATCCATAGACATATAGTTTGACGACTTTAGAGACCGTTGACTCTGGCACGCTTTTCGGTGCAAAGCGGGTCCAACGGCGGACATCGTTTTGACCCAAAATTACTGTTTTGCCCCTGTGTCCAAAATTGGACGTAAGGACAGGCAATCCTAGCTAATTGGACTATTCTGAGATCATTGGTATTGTTTATTTCAGCTTCCGGGGACTGTTGTACGGGTTTTGACTATAGTGGCATATTGAGTAGTTTAGATGGTCGATTTTACCAGCAAAGGACCACAGGCGAGTACAGTTTATTGTCTGCATTTCGATATTGATCTTTACTATATTTCATTGATTGGCCATTAATTATGTGATTATTTTCTATTATAAAATTGTCGAGTCGGGAATGAGAAGTACCAAGGATGTGTGATCTGACCATAGCCCGTGTTAGATATTGTAGCCTGTATTTATTTTCTGCAAGTAGTATAGCCCGTGTTTATTTTCTGCAAGTAGTATGGCCCGTGTTTATTTTCTGCAAGTAGTATAGCCCGTGTTTATTTTCTGCAAGTAGTGTAGCCCGTGTTTATTTTCTGCAAGTAAACATTGTAGACAGTGCTTACTTTTTATGCAAGTAGACCTCGTAGACCGTACGGTGTAGTACCCCAGACCGATCACATATCAAAGGTACTTCTAACAGTTGGGGAAAGTATTGGGTGTCTATTTATTTACTATTGGTTTTCCGTATTTCCTGTTTATTTTCAAAACCCATGATTGATGTCTAACCTTTGTTTTATAGTCATTTTCTTTATTTGAAATTGCATTCAGTGAATTGTGCTCGTTCCATTCCTGACTGGAAACCATATTTTTCAGGTTAGCCGTGGATTCATTTAGCATGGGGAGTTCGGGTGTACTTGCAGACGAGCCTAGAGACTAGTTAGATAGTCAAGTTATAGTCATTCAATATTTGTACAAGTTTATATTTTTCTGCAAATGTAAAACTTGTAATCATTGTAAATTAAATTAATTATGTGAATGAGCATCTTTGTGATTATGATCTTCATGGCTGTGACAGTGTACTACTACCGATACTGCGGCGTAGGCTGGCTTGGACATGTCTCGTATCCGTTTAAAAAAATGGGTGCGGGTCGTGACACTGAGCGACGGGATGAGCAGGGCGAAGGCCCAGACCCTGATGACGGTCAGAAAATCAGTTTCTCCTACAACATATTCGTGGGAGATATGTCTGCAATAGGAACTGCAATGAAAGAGCTGGACAAGAACCAAGTCCAATCGGCTCATCCTCCTGCGGGTATGTTGCCTTTGCGCCTCTCTTCGGATGAGATCTTTAGACTTCGATTTTGCGTGCTCCTCGTGAGGCTGACCACGTCTGTGTGTTCCCTTGTAGACAAGGAGAAAGAACCCCTTGTGGGGATAGTCTCCGCCATTGGGAGAGGGACAGAAGTTGTTCCCGGCTCCTCCAAATCTTCTACTGTGGAGGGAGCTGTTAGTGAGCCGACATTGGCTTTAGAAAGAGAGGTCGAGTAACCTGCTGAGGAGGCTATTGCTGAATTCGCTCCTATTTTGGCTTAGCTTGTGGAAGAAACCAGGCCCGATGCTGTTCGAGGCCTTGACATTATTCTTCTTGAACAGTCTGGGCCTACTCTTGGTTTTCCTGAAACCAAGGTTGATGGCGCAACCCAAGTTGGAGTTGAGCAAGCCGAAGGTACCAAATTATAATTCTTTTGCCTTTCCTCCCTCTTCTTCTGGTTACTGATGTATATTGTTTTCTCTGTCAGGTTCGGCTTCTTGTCAGGCATTCCTCCCAGAAGTGAAGGAAACTTTCCAAGCCTCTTCTCCGATGACCTCCACCGAGGATGAGGAGATGGCCCAGGAAGTTGTCAGAGCTTTCTACTCTGTATTGAAAGTGAAGCGTCCTGGTGTCTTGAGTCGGAATGCCGCCTTCGACCCAGTAAAGGCTGTTGCAGAGTGCCAAGTGGCGGCCCTTGAGAGCATAGCTGGCTATGAAGAGCAGGCCAACACTCTAAGGAAGGTCCTGAATGACCTGGAGGGTCAGGTGGCTAGGTTCCGAGACATCAAATAGCGGAGTCCGATGTCAATATTCCGTGCAGAGGACGACGCTTTGATGACGGCTCTTGCGGAGGAGAAGGCTGCCTTCCAAGCAAGGAAGGATGCCCTCGTCCAGGAGATTAGCGAGCTGGCTGACCAGTATGGCCAATTTAATGCTGCGAGTGAGGCTTGTGCTACCTTGAAGAACAGGCTGGCTGCGTAAATCACTGAGAAGCATAATCACATTACACTGATTAGGAACGAGATTGCCCAGCTGGAAGCCGACTTGAGGGCGGTGATATCTGAGCAGGAGTATTATTTGTCCCAGGCTGCCATGACTGCCACCACTTCTGCCCGTTTAGAAGAACAGCTGGCAAAGTTGGAGGGGAAGCATCAGAGTCTAATCATCTTTAAAGATGAAGTCGCTCGTCAGGAAGAGGCACGGCATCGAGCTGCTGTGAAGTCTGAGGCCGAGATTGCAGCTGTGAGGTGCAACATCAATCTCCTGTGTATCCCGTAGATTTTGTAACTTTTTTTTACCGTCACGGCTCTTGTACCCTTTTTTCGTATTTTGATAGACATTTACGTAAAAAATAAAGAATCTTTTCAGAAATGAATGTGGTTTTGTAAAATATCGATGCTAGAGGTAATGTAGACGTAGCAAGGATATTTCTGGTGGGTATTCCGCTGGGGAATTTTTGATGTGGACCTATTATCTATTTTATATTCGAATGATTCGAATATAGATAATAAGTTGAACGAAGCTGCTAGTAGAGGTAATATGGACGTAATAGCAGAGGATGTTCTATATCTGACCAGAGGTAATACAAACGTGGAAAGATATATAGCATTAGAAACGAATGGATAATTCAGAGGTAATAGAGACGTGATTATCCTTGATGAATTCTTTGCTCAGAGGTTATATGGATGTGGCAAAACATTTAATCATTCTACTGGGGAAAAAATTATCAAAAAATAATTCAGAGGTAATAGGGACGTGACTTATTTTTGTCAAACCGAGTTTGGACAGAGTCAAAAACGGAAATGATTCCACTGGGGAAATATTTAGAGGACATATTATCCAGGGCGTATTCAAGACTCTTGAAATACGGATAATAGTTCGATGATTTTTTTGAATCATATAAACATCGCACTGTACATTTACATGACTGAACATATGTGAACATTATGTAAAGAGGTTACACATATTATTTCTTCAGGAACTTGCCATTGATAGGCATCATGAGCAAGTCACCATCGGGCTCGGTTAGCCGGAACGCACCGTTGGAATACACCGATTCTATGACGAAAGGACCTTCCCATTTAGGCTGAATTTTCTTTTTTGTTTTGTGTGTCATGACCATCGGTCTTCTCACTGCTAGGACCTGATCACCGACTTGAAAGATTCTTTCCTTCACTTTTTTATTGAAGGCTCTGGAAAGGCGTGCTTGGTATAGCTCAATGCGCTGCTGAGCTAACAAGCATTATTCTTCTAGCGCTTCGAGCTCCTGGAGTCGCAGATGATAGCTTTTATCTGTAGTCAGCTCGCTGGCTAAGGCTACTCGAAGAGAAGGAATCTGGATTTATAGGGGAAGAACTGCTTCGCTCCTACAAACCAGAGAGAATGGCATACTATCTGTTGGAGTCCGGACCGTTGTGCGATAAGCCCATAGACATTCACCGAGCTTCTCGTTCCAATCGTGCTTATTTGAAGACACGAACTTCTTGAGAAGATTTATGATAGTTTTGTTGAAGGCTTCTGCTAGATCGTTAGCCGCTGGATTGTAGGAAGTAGAGGCTACGTTCTGCATTCGATTCTTATCGCAGAACCGATAGAATGCATGGCTTACGAACTGTGGACCATTATCATGGATGATCCTGCGAGATAGACCGAAACGGTAGATGACGTGATGTTTGATGCAACTGATCACGTTTGACATCTTCACTTTGGTGAGCGGTATAACTTTCGTCCATTTCGAGAAGTAATCAGCTATGGCTAGGATGAACCGATGTCCTTTGGAGGATGACGGGCTGATTGGTCCTATGACGTCCATGCTCCAGGCTTCAAATGGCCAAGATACTACCGTCGGGTGTAGAAACTTCGAAGGTTGATGAGTAAAATCAGCGTGGAACTGACAAGCTCTGCATTTCTTTGCATATTCAGCAGCATCTGTTATCATTGTAGGCCAGTAATAACCCATTCTTTTGAAGCGATCTTGTAATTTGGGGCCTGGTTAATGTGCACCACAAACTCCATCGTGCGCCTCCCAGAGTTCATATTTGGCTTCTGTGTCTGATAATCATCGTAATAGTAGCCCGTCGCAAGAGCATCGGTACAACATCTTGGTAGCTATGTCGTAGTAAAATCTGAGAGATCACCTTTGGATGGATACTGCTTCCTTCGGGTCCTCCGAAAGGATTCCATAGACAGCGTAGTCTATGAAGGGAAATCTCCAGTCTTTAGCATCAATATTTATTTCCGCTGCGAAACTGTGATAAATATGCAAGGCATTTTTCACACAGAATAATTCTCGACCAGACACTGTGGTTAACTGTTGTGTATTGGTAGGAACGATCAAGGAAGCAGTAAGACCGGCCAGAGCATCTTCTTCTATATTCTGTAGTCGAGGTATGTGCTCGATGGAGAATCCAGCGAAAGTAGATGCCAGCTCGATTATTGCTCTGTGGTAGGGATGAGATCTTCATGGCGAACTTCATAATCTACTCGGACCAGACTGACTATAATCTTGGAATCGCCGTAAGCTTCCAGATAGTCAACTCCCAGTTGCTTCGCCAGTTGCAGGCCGATTAATAAAGCATTATAGTCGGCCACATTGTTGGTGCATGGTTCCACGAGAGAATATGTATGGTGTATGACCAGATGATCAGGTGACACGAGCACGACACCTACTCCAGCCACGATGTTTCCTTTGGGCCATGTTCTTGATGTGCCGTCAAAGAACATTCTCCAAATAGGGACTTCTTCAGTTGCAGTGTTAGACTCCACCACTTCGTCGGGGATTTCGTCATAAAGTTTGGACGACTCTGGCACCGGATGACCTGCTAGGAAATCAGCTAATGCTATGCCTTTTACTGCCTTCTGAGGGATGAAGATCATATCATATGGAGTCAACATTATTGCCCTTGTAGGTAAACGGGAATTGAGAGAACCCAGTTTAGTCATGTGTATTCTGAGAGGGTTGACTTTAGATATGATGTGGATAGTCTGCCCAGACACATAATGGTATGTCTTTTGGATGGAAAATACTAGTGCAAGGCATTCCTTATCCACAGGTGTGTATCTGTGTTCAGAACCCACCATTGTGCGACTGAGGTGGTAGATTGCATGTTCATGGCCGCCTTCATTCTTCTGAGCTAATAGGGCGCCAAGAGAATGGTCCATAGCGCGAACATATGATAAGAAGGGCTTCCTCATTATTGGAGCTACCAATACTGGAGGGCTTGTAAGATACGCCTTGATGTCGTCGAATGTGCGTTGACATTGTTCAATCCAGACGAAAGATACGCCTTTCTTCATGAGCTGGGTGAACGATTGACACCTTCCGGAGAGGTTTGAAATGAATCGTCTGATGTAGGCTAGCCTTCCTTGTAGTTCGCGTAGCTCTTTGAGGTTTCTTGGAGGATGCATGTCGATGATAGCCTTCACTTTCTCCGGATCCAGAAGTATACCCTTTGAAGTGATGATAAAACCAAGGAACTTGCCGCTAGAGACTCCCAGAAAAGACTTGGTTAGATTCATCTTGAGTTGGTGTGCACGCATTAGTTCGAACACCATTCTCAAGTCTTGGAGGTGGTTGCCCTTGAGATGACTTTTGACTGCGATATCATCTACGTAGCACTCCACAGTTTTGTGCAAATGATCACAAAAAATTATGTTCATGGCTCGCTGGTATGTCGCCCCTGCATTTTTCAATCCTAAGGGCATCACCGTATAGCAGTATACCCCAACGGTGTTCGAGAAGATGTTTGCTTCGCGTCGTCGGGGAACATCTTGATTTGGTTGTAGCCTCAGAACCCATCCATGAAGGACATCTGCTCGAAGCCGCAAGTATTGGCGATCAATACGTCAGTGATCGGTAGAGAAAAATCGTCTTTCGGACAAACAGAGTTCAAATCACGGTAGTCGATACAGACTCGAACTCTACCGTTCTTTTTCATGATTAGGACGATGTTAGCAACCCAGTCTGGATGTTGTTTCTCGCGAACGAATCCACTTGCAATGAGCTTCTTGACTTCATTCTCGATGGCTTCCATGAAGTCTGGTCGGAATCGTCGTTGTTGCCGTTTCACTGCCTTAGCTTTAGACGAAATGTTCAGGCGGTGCATGGCGACTTTGGGGTACAAACCTGGCATTTCTTCATAGTTTCATACGAAGATGTCGATGTATTCTCTTATAAGCTGTATAAGAGATTGGCATTCATCGCCAGATAGACTTTTGCTGATGAAGGTTGGTTTGAAGGATGCTTCATTTCCTAGATTGACTTGGATGACTTCGTCTTCGATAGGTAGTTCCCGTTGTTCGAAGCGCAGCTCCCACCTGGTGTCCATCTTTTGAGCCTATTGTTCGAGTTCGATTGATTGGACATCGTCTGTAATTTGGTCGACGGAAACCATATTGACGGACAGAGTTGCTTTGAACATGTCGCCGATGCTGGAGTCTGAGTCCCAGAGGGAGGAATCAGAAGATTGAGAACAATGATCTGCTTCATCATCTGATCTTTCAGGAGTTGTTGGAGGAGAGACATAGCCCAAACCAACACCGCTTCGTCGATAGTAGTTCTTGGGTTTACCGGGAGGAGCAAAGTGTCGTATTGGCAACCGTCGTCCTCGGCCGTAATTTAGCCTTTTGTCGCTTTTGATGTCATATCCCATATTCTAGATGATATTCTTGGCCTGCCAACTATACCAAAAAATTTGCATTTTTCCAGAGTCATAGTCAGCTTCTGTGTGGTGCTTGGGAGAAGTAGATTCTGGAATGAACTTTCTTTCGCCAATTATACGACCAAAGATGATTAGCTCTTCATCTTTCTTTCTGGCTGGAATGATGAAGTAGAGGATATCTTCAGGGTAATCTTTTTCCCACAGGTGAGGTGTTGTGACCGGTATGCAGAGGTGTGGTCCTATGCCGTTCTCTAGAGCATATATCGTATCTATGTAGTAGTTTACAGATTGATAGACATCGGAGTAATTCAAAGATAAACCTTTACTAAGGAAATACGCAAGTTCTTCTTCAGGGATAACATCATCCGCTGAAGGTACATTATTATGAATATTGATATACTCATTGAGAGGATCATCATCTGGAAGAGGAGACACAGTCTTGGCCAAATTCATCACGTAGGGTAATTCTTCAGGATTGGGGGGACGGGCATCAGTAGGTTCCTTCCGGGGTGTCTTGCTAAGAGTGATAGTCAATGGTTTGACCTTGTCAGGTTTCTTCTTTTTTACCCAGATTGTGAGAGGCTTCGGGGTACTTTTGGAGTAGTACGTCCTTTGACTCAAATAATCAGGGAACCATCATTGGCGGATGGACTTGCTTCAGTTTTATTGTCAGCTTCATTGCCGTCATTCTTGGGGTTTGAGATTGGTAAAGTACCGAATCTCCATAGTAAGCTTTGATGCCCTTGAAAGGATCGACATCGGCAAACTCCGTCTTTACGACACCGTCACTGTTGACGTACTTGAAGTACTGGTGAAGTGTGGAAGGAACGATCATGTTCTCGTGTATCCATGGACGTCCCAACAAGACGTTGTAGATACATTAGCATCGATCACATAGCAGGAAACATCCGTTCGAAGATCACCGATCTGGCATTTGAGACGGATCTTGCCCAGCGGATGGCCTCGACCAGCATTGAAAGCCATGATGGTTGTGTTGGTTGCGGATAGCTTGTGCAGAGGTATTCCCAGAACTTGAAGCAAATTTTTAGGAATGATGCTGAGGGAGGATCCTGGATCGATGTGCATGCGGTCCACCTTGATCGCCCCGATATACCATGTATAGTACAGGGGTCTATCATGACGATTATTTTTGAGTAGCATGTCCTCCGGTGAGAAGGTGATGTTGGGCACCACTTCCGTAGTACTGTGGCAGTGGGGACAGGAGACAGGATCTTCAGCGGGGGCTTTGAGTTCAGCGAGGTAAGAGTCAGCATGTAGTAATGCCTCACTTAAGGCCTTCTGTGTTTCTTTGGAGAGTCGCAATAGATCGAACAGAGACAACCTGGCAGGTGTATTGGCTAGCTGAGCCAGTATGTCAAAGTTGCAGGGCCGATCCATGCCTTCGGGAGTTGGCGCCTTTAGAGATTTGTCAAACCGCGTCTCCTTCTGCTTGGATTTGTCCGTGGTTTGAGGCTTGGACAGGCCAACTTTTGAGCTTGTAGGGGCAGCAGGAGCTTGAAAAGGTAGTGCTTCTTCTTGTGCGGGATCGTACATCCGAAGATAAGTCTTCCCCGATCGCGTCTTGCCAGATAAAACCTCGTAGATGGGGGAGGATACCATATGGCATGGCTTAAATTTCTTGCCCCTTTTTGCTTTGGGAGGTGCTACCCCGTGCGTCACTTCTTGGACAAGGTCCGGGTGGACCCACATGATCTCACCATGTTAAGTTGTGAGTGGGACCAAGGTCGAGTTATGAGCTGGTGGTAGGTTGACGACTTCTATCATCACCTTGGGGATCAGGACCACGTCGTCTGGGACTTCTGTAAGAGGAAAGTCGCCAAACTGAAGAGAGATCATATTAGCAGATACGACCTTGTCTTCAGCTTCGAGGTTGATCACTTGGCTGTCGATAAGCTTTTGTATCTTCTTCTTCGGGACGATGCAGTCCTTGGTGTACTGTGGTCTATCAATCTGTAAACTACTACATAGATACGATATATGCTCTAGAGAACGGCATAGGACTACACCTCTGCTTGCCGGTCACAATACCTCACCTGCGGGGAAAAGTTTACCCTGAAGATATCCTCTACTTCATCGTTCTAGCCAGAAAGAAAGATGAAGAGCTAATCATCTTCGGTCGTATAATTGGCGAGAGAAAGTTCGTTCCGGACTCTACTTCGCCCAAGCACAACACAGAAGCTGACTATGACTCTGGGAAAATACAACTTTTTTGGTATAGTTGGCAGGCAAAGAATATCATCTAGAATATGGAATATGACGTCAAAAGCGACAAAAGGCTAAATTACGGCCGAGGACGACGGTTGCCAATACGACATTTTGCTCCTCCCGGCAAACTCGAGAACTACTATCAACGAAGTGGTGTTGGTTTGGGCTATGTCTCTCCTCCAACAACTCCCGAAAGATCAGATAATGAAGCAGATCGTTGTTCTCATTCTTCTGATTCCTCCCTCTGGGACTCATACTCCAGCATCGGCGACATGTTCAAAGCAACTCTGTTCGTCAACATGGTTTCCGCCGACCAAATTGCAGACGATGTCCAATCAATCGAACTCGAACAATAGGCTCAAAAGATGGATACCAGGTGGGAGCTGCGCTTCGAATAACGGGAACCACCTACCGAAGACGAAGTCATCCAAGTCAATCTAGGAAATGAAGCATCCTTCAAACCAATCTTCATCAACAAAAGTCTATCTGGCGATGAACGCCAATCTCTTATACAACTTATAAGAGAATACATTGACGTCTTTGCATGAAGCTATGAAGATATACCAGGCTTGGACCCTAAAGTCGCCATGCACCGTCTGAACATTTCGTCTAAAGCTAAGCCAGTGAAACAACAACAACGACGATTCTGACCAGACGTCATGGAAGCCATCGAGAATGAAGTCAAGAAGCTCATTGCTAGTGGATTCATTCGCGAGGAACAACATCCAGACTGGGTTGCCAACATCGTCCCTGTCATAAAAAAGAATGGTAGAGTTCGAGTATGTACCGACTGCCGTGATTTGAACTCTGCATGTCCGAAAGACGAGTTCCCTCTACTGATCACTGACGTAATGATCGATAATACTTGCGGCTTCGAGCGGATGTCCTTCATGGATGGGTTCTCAGGCTACAACCAAATCAAGATGTTCTCCGACGATGAGAAGCACACATATTTTTGAACACCGTTGGGGGTATACTGCAATACTGTGATGCCCTTCGGATTGAAGAATGTAGGAGCGACATACTAGCAATCCTTGAACACAATTTTTTATGATCATTTGCACAAAACTGTGGAGTGCTACGTAGACGATATCGTAGTCAAAAGTCATCTCAATGGCAACCACCTCCAAGACTTGAGAATGGTGTTCGAACTAATACGTGCACACCAACTCAAGATGAATCCAACCAAGTCTTTACTGGGAGTCTCCAGCGGCAAGTTCCTTGGTTTCGTCATCACTTCAAAGGGTATACATCTGGACCCGAAGAAAGTGAAGGATATCCTCGACATGCATCCACCAAGAAACCTCAAAGAGCTACGCAGATTACAAGGAAGGCTAGCCTACATCAGACGATTCATTTCAAACCTCTCCGGAAGGTGTCAACTGTTCACCCAGCTCATGAAGAAAGGCGTATCTTTCGTCTGGACTGAATAATGTCAATGCGCATTTGATGACATCAAGGCGTATCTTACAAGCCCTCCAGTATTGGTAGCTCCAATAATGGGAAAGCCCTTCTTACCATATGTCCGCGCTATGGAAGATTCTCTTGGCGCCCTATTAGCTCAGAAGAATGAAGGCAGCCATGAACAAGCAATCTACCACCTCAGCCGCACAATGGTGGGTGCCGAGCACAGATACACACCTGTGGATAAGGAATGCCTTGCACGAGTATTTGCCATCCAAAAGACACGCCATTATGTGTCTGGGCAGACTATCCACATCATATCTAAAGTCAACCCTCTCAGAATACACATGACTAAACTGGATTCTCTAAATTCCCGTTTAGCTACAAGGGCAATGATGTTGACTCCACATGATTTGATCTTCACCCCTCAGAAGGCAGTAAAAGGCCAAGCATTAGCTGATTTCCTAGCAGCTCATCCGGTGCCAGAGTCGTCCAAACTCTACGACGAAATCCCTGACGAAGTGGTGGAGTCTAACACTGCAACTGAAGAAGTCCCTATTTGGTGAATGTTTTTTGACGGCGCATCAAGAACATGGCCCAAAGGAAACATCGTGGCTGGAGTAGGTGTCGTGCTCGTGTCACCTGATCATCTGGTCATACACCATACATATTCTCTCGTGGAACCATGCACCAATAATATGGCCGAATATAATGCTTTATTAATCGGCCTGCAACTGGCGAAGCAACTGGGAGTTGACTATCTTGAAGCTTACGGCGATTCCAAGCTAATAGTCAGTCTGGTCCGAGTAGATTATGAAGTTCGCCATGAAGATCTCATCCCCTACCACAGAGCAACAATCGAGCTGGCGTCTACTTTCGATGGATTCTTCATCGAGCACGTACCTCGACTACAGAATATAGAAGGAGATGCTCTGGCCGGTGTCACTGCTTCCTTGACCATTCCTACCAATACATAGCAGTTAATCACAGTGTCTGGTCGAGAATTATTTTGCGTGAAAAATGCCTTGCATATTTATCACAATTACGCAGCGGAAACAAATGTTGATGCTAAAGACTGGAGATTTTCCTTTATAGACTACGCTGTCTATGGAATCCTTGTCGAGGACCCGAAGGAAGCAGTATCCATCCAAAGTCGATCCCTCAAATTTTACTACGACACAGCTACCAAGATGTTGTACCGATGCTTTTGCGACGGGCTACTGTTACGATGATTATCAGACAACAGAAGCCAAACATGCACTCCGGGAGGCACACAACGGAGTTCATGGTGCACATCAACCAGGCCCCTAATTAAAAGATCGCTTTAAAAGAATAGGTTATTACTGGCCCACAATGATAACAGATGCTGCTAAATATGCAAAAAAATGCAGAGCTTGTCAGTTCTACGCCGATTTTACTCATCAACCTTCGGAGTTTCTACACCCGACGGTAGCATCTTGGCCATTTGAAGCCTGGGGCATGGACGTCATAGGACCAATCAGCCCGCCATCCTCCAAAGGACATCGGTTCATTCTAGCCATAGCTGATTACTTCTCAAAATGGGCGAAAGCTATACCGCTCACCGAAGTGAAGATGTTAAACATGATCAGTTTCATCAAACATCACGTCATCTACCACTTCGGTCTATCTCGAAGGATCATCCATGATAATGGTCCACAGTTCGCAAGCCATGCATTCTATCGGTTTTGCGATAAGAATCAAATCCAGAACGTAGCCTCTACTGCCTACAATCCAGCGGCAAACGGGTTAGCAGAAGCCTTCAACAAAACTATCATAAAGCTTCTCAAGAAGTTCGTGTCTTCAAATAAGCGAGATTGGAACGAGAGGCTAGGTGAATGTCTATGGGCTTATCGTACAACGGTCCGGACTCCAACAGGCAGTACGCCATTCTCTCTGGTTTATGGGAGCAAAGTAGTTCTTCCCTTATAAATCTAGATTCCTTCCCTTCGAGTAGCCTTAGCCAGCGAGCTGACTACTGAAGAAAGCTATCGTCTGCGACTCCAGGAGCTCGAAGCGCTAGACAAAAAATGCTTGTTAGCTCAGCAGCACATTGAGCTATACCAAGCACGCCTTTTCAGAGCCTTCAATAAAAAAGTGAAGGAAAGGATCTTTTAAGTCGGTGATCAGATCCTAGCAGTGAGAAGACCGATGGTCATGACGCACAAAACAAAAGAGAAATTCTAGCCTAAATGGGAAGGTCCTTTCATCATAGAATCGGTGTATTCCAACGGTGCACACCGGCTAACCAAGCCCGACGGTGACTTGCTCATGATGCCTATCAATGGCAAGTTCCTGAAGAAATACTATGTGTAACCTCTTTTATATAATGTTCACATATGTTCAGTCATGTAAATGTACAGTATGATGTTTATATGATTCAAAAAAAAACCATCTAACTATTATTCGTATTTCAAGAGTCTTGAATACGCCCTGGATAATAGGTCCTCTAAATATTTCTCCAGTGGAATCATTCCCGTTTTTGAATCTGTCCAAACTCGGTTTGACAAAAACAAGTCACGTCCCTATTACCTCTGAATTGTTTTCTGATAATTATTTCTCCAGTGGAATGATTAAATATTTTGCCACGTCCATATAACCTCTGAGCAAAGCATTCATCAAGGATAATCACGTCCCTATTACCTCTAAATTATCTATTCCTCCCTAATGCTATATGTCCTTGCACGTCCGTTTTACCTCTAGTCAGATATAGAACATCCTCTGCTATTACGTCCATATTACCTCTACTAGCAGCTTCGTTCAACTTATTATCTATATTCGAATTATTCGAATATAAAATGGATAATTGGTCCACATCAAAAATTCCCCAACGGAATACCCACCAGAAATATCCTTGCTACGTCCACATTACCTCTAGCATCGATATTTCACAAAACCACATTTATTTCCAAAAAGATTCTTTATTTTGTACGTAAACGTCTATCAAAAGACGGAAAAAAGGGTACAAGAGTCGTGACGGCCAAAAAAAGGGGAAGAGAAGTTAAAAAATCTTTGGGATACCCTTTACATAAATGCTGTATTATTGGCTCTCCAACACAATCACCACAGATATCACAAGCAAAGAAGGGAGTGAATGCATTCTGTTTATTCAAAATCAGTTACATTCATAGGGCTACATCTCATGAGCAAAACAAAAAGTTCTTCATCTCTTCATCTGGATAAGAAGTAAAAGATTACATTGATGTCCAAAAGAAGGGAAAATTTGCTACTCATCAGCAACACATAGCTTGGACAACTTGGCAGCACCATGCTTTCATCAAAAAGTGGTTTTGTGGCTCTCGAAGGAGGTCATGTTTTACTGCTGAGCAAGCAAACAAGGCTGTTGAACCTTCGAGGAGCTACACAGAGGAGGGCAAATATAGCATGCTAAAACATCTATAAATGATGATCTTCTCTCCTCCATGTAACGGATGTCGTGGGCCCATTTCTCCAAGAGACTATACCTTCAAAACAATATATCCAGTGTTGCTTTTACCTACTTGAAGAACTGTGAAAGCAGAACTTCCATGATGACGACCAACTACTATCCGACTCTTCGATGTATAAAGGTTCTTCCTACCATCTGAGGAAAATCCTTCCAAAATACGAAGAGTCCTGAGCTCTCTGATGTGTGCATCAAATGTTGCATCTTCACCATGCCCAGAATTGTCGATGCTGGTCCTGGAGAAATTTGGTAGCCCGAACCCTTCCAAAACACAAAGAGTCCTGAGCTCTCTGATGTGTACGTCAAGTGTTGCATCTTCACCATGTCCAGAATTGCCGACACCGATCCTGGAGAAATTTGCTAGCCAGATCCCTACAAAACAGCCAGAAAGAAAGTCAGACTCAGAAAACTGCAGAAAAAATAAAGTCCTGAAGACTCCTATACGCCCAAAGGGCTATGCGCCCAAAGGGATATGCGCCCAAAATAAGACATGCGGGCGCATAATACACGAACAGTGCGTGGGCGCATAACATGCCACTGCTTAGAGGGCACATAACATGGCAATACATGGGTGCATAGTATACCGCAGTGTTGGCGCATGACTTCTGTGGGTGCATAATGATGCTCACAGAAGTATGTTGCCTTAGGCGCAAGCGCCGGGGCAGAAGAAAAGTCCGAGGGTCGTAAATTAACGCTCGAGACTTTGTTTTTTGAAGCATGCCCTCACCCAGAATCGGGTCCTGGACTGCCGAAGACGCTGCCGCAGGAGGAGAGTCACTCGGCGCAGCCTTTTTGCCCTTCACGAATCTTTTGGCGACCTTGGGATACATGATTCTCAAAGGAAGAAGATGAAGAGTTTACTGAAAATCTCAAAGAGAAGGGAATAATGAACTTTCTCTCTCCTTTAGGGCCTATTTATAGTTACGGGTCACTTCCTATGCGCCCACTTGCTGTATGTGCCCATGTGCCCATTGCGTTGTATGTGCCCATAATGGCCTATGTGCCTGCGTGAACGATCAGCTTCCTGCACACTATGCAACTGTCACTTGCTGAGTGGACGACGCATGAAGAATGGACCGATGAATCTGTCAGTTCGAATTTTGAAGAAGATCTCAACAGTCGTATCTCTCTAACAGGTTGGTAAAATACTATACGCCCAATGGAGAGAGCCATGCTATGCGCCCATTGCATCACGGAAAGACGTTCCATGCTTCTTTCAAAGTATTTCAAACTTGTTCAAGTATCAAAAACTTTGAAGGGGGTCTTGTAGAAGCATAAAAAAATTTCAGCAAATGAAGCCCCATGCGCCCAAGTCAGTGTAGCTCCATGCGCCCAAGTCAGTGTAGCCCCATACGTCCAAGTCAGTGTAGCTCCATGCACCCAAGTCAGTGTTGCTCCATGCGCCCAAGTCAGTGTAGCTCCATGCGCCCAGTCAAGTGTAGCTCCATGCACCCAGTCAGTGAAGCTTCATGTGCCCAAGACTAGCTCCCCCGAAAGGAGGGCACATAGCCTAAGACATGGCTATGTACCTATTGTATCACGAGAAGACGTTCCATGCTTCTTTCAATGTATTTCGAACTTGTTCAAGTATCGAAAACTTTGAAGGGTTGTAGAAGCATAAAAAATTTTAGCAAATGAAGCCCCATGCACCCAAGTCAGTGTAGCTTCATGCGCCCAAGTCAGTGTAGCTCCATGCGCCCAGTCAAGTATAGCTCCATGCGTCTAGTCAGTGAAGCTTCATGCGCCCAAGACTAGCTCCCCTGAAAGGAGGGCGCATAGCCTGAGACATGGCTATGCGCCCAAGCCTAACCCAGTGAAATCCATGATAAAAACGTGCATCGAAGCACACGGTCACGTCAGTCTCCACGAGCAGTCGTGCACCGAAGAATGCGGCCACGTCAACACCAGGACCAACCCGCGATCTTGCAGCCAGTATGCGCCCACATCCTATGCGCCCAAAGTAGGACTATGCGCCCACATAAAAACCAGCGTTTTTTCTCATATGGGCGCATAACACCATTCCAGCTCAAGAACGACTATAAAAGGGGGGCCTCATCACTCTTCAAACACCCAGAACGGAGAGCATTTTCAAGAGCCAAATTGCTGCACTTCTTGCCAGTGAGCCGAGAGTTAGCAATTTTCTTAGGTTTTCTCCCACTTTTGTAATCGGAGTGTCAACAGAGTAAAGGAGTAACTGTCGCTCGATCTCCATCGTCCCATTCTCCAGAATTCTTTTTTGTACTCAGGGATCCTCAGCGCAGGATCTCTCATGCGTACTCGATTTGTGGTGCCTTGCGCCAATAAGAGAAAAGACATCATTTTTTCTTCTTTTTTATGTGTGTCCATAAAAATATTAAAGTAATTCAAAGATAAACCTTTAATAAGGAAATACGCAAGTTCTTCTTCAGGGATAACATCATCCGCTGAAGGTACATTATTATAAATATTGATATACTCATTGAGAGGATCATCATTTGGAAGAGGAGCCACAGTCTTGGCCGAGTTCACCACGTAGGGTAATTCTTCAGGATTGGGGGGACGGACATCAGTAGGTTCCTCCCGGGTGTCTTGCTGAGAGTGATGGTCAATGGTTTGACCTTGTCAGGGTTCTTCTTTTTTACCCAGATTTTGAGAGGCTTCGGAGTACTTTTTGGAGTAGTACGTCCTTTGACTCGGATAATCAGGGGACCATTATTGAAGGATGGACTTGCTTCAGTTTAATCGTCAGCTTCATTGCCGTCATTCTTAGGGGACCATCATTGGAGGATGGACTGACTAGTATATTAACCATGTCAGGGGAAACCTAGTCATGGTGATGTCTAAACTAGGAAAACCAGGCCAAGTTGTGAATGGACTTATTTAAATTATTTAAATTAAGTATTATTTTATATATTGATTTTTAGATGACCCGGTTTGTCCAATTCAGTCCGAACAGGGCCCGAACCAAATTTATGCCCATGCAGGCATGTGGTGTGACCATGGTGGCCATGTAGACATATTTTAGGTACTTAGAAATATTTCCTAAATTATTTTAGAACTTTATGTACAATTTCTAATTATTTAATTATTTGTACAATTATTTGTATTTTATTATTAAAAATATTTTACAACAAGTTGTACAATTTTCTGGACTCAAATGAGGGTGTGTGGTAAGTTCACCCATTGGACTATTTTTATTATTTTATTAAAGTTAATTTATGGTGACTAAATAAACAGATTTATTCTATTAGATATTATTATTATTATTATTTAGTTAATTTTATTGTCAAATGAATTTAACTATATATGTACATATGTTTGATTTTATATATGGATAGATAAGATTAAAATTTTCTTTTAAATTTGTGGAGATTTTAGAGGTATATATATTGATATGTACATATATATAGATATATAGATATATATATATATATATATATATATATATATATATATATATATATATATATATATATATATATATATATATATATATATATAATATAGATATATATATAAAACAGATAAGAAAAGAAGTTAAAAGATTTGTAAAAAAAAAAAGCAATGAGTGGCCGGCCCCACCATGTGGGAACCGACCACCCAAACAAATGAAAGCAGCAGGAGCAGCTAGCTAGCCGCCCACCAAAAGAAATAAGCCACAGTAGCACCAACTTGTTGGCCGATCCCCCTTCCCCTTTATATATATATATATATATATATATATAGAGAGAGAGAGAGAGAGAGAGAGAGAGAGAATAAGGGAGGTAGGGTGCCACCCCAGGGGAGGGTGTCTACTTGTCACCCCCCCATGCTATCATCAAGCGCATGGGTTCAAGATAATAGCATGTGGAGGGTGACAAGTAGACACCCTCCATAGGGTGGCACCTCACCTCCCTCATCCTCTATATATATATATATATATATATATATATATATTTTTTTATATATATATATATATATATATATATATATATATATATATATATATATATATATAAAACTAAACCCTAATCAATTCTTCCATCTCTTCTTTCTTCTTCCTTATTCCTCTCTCCTTCCTTCATCCTCCTCTCTCCTCGGTCGTGTCCGCAGCCACTGCAGTCCCGCGGCTACGGCAACAGCATCAAACGACGACGACGACAACAACAACAGTTTTAAACTCCGAGGTACACGACTTCTCCAATTAATTTCTCTGCCAATTTAAATCCGTTTTTAGATCCGTAAATTCGTGTGAAAATTCCACATGACCCTCTTCAAGATCCCCTAGGTGAATTTTGACATGACCATCCAACTTGCTCGAAAAATCAAGATGAAGTTGGAGAAAAACCACTTTTTTGGAATATTAAAAATTGTCTTAAAACACCAACTTGTCGGCCACTTTTTTTCTGTACAAAAAGATTTTGTAGAGACTAATTAAAGACAGTCAAAGACAACATAACCGAGATTGTAACACATTTTTTGGATTCACTTTTTATCTAGTGTGTAAAAAGTTATACGTGGTTAAAGTTTTACGAAAAATTGTAAATTCTGTTTTCAAAAATTAGAAAAATACCCCGATACGGCGTGCTCTCAGACAACCCGGGCGACGTGGTCGCGCACTCTACGCATCGAAAGGCGCGTATGGATGTTGTCGATGTATAGAAACTGACGAAACCCGATTTCGTTGCATGTGCGCGACGAAATCAGTGCGTATCTATCGAGATACCCCTGTATCGACCATTTGTAAATTAAGTCACAACTTCGTGTACACTCATCAAATTGCGACGAAACTTGCGCCATTGGATTCAAAATATTTTTCTGGTCCTGTAAGCCAAGTTTAGTTCAATTCTGAGAAGGTTGACTAGGACGCTATTTTGGCGGGCCCACAATCCCACTCAACGGGCAATTTTGTGCACTGTCCACCGGAATCCAAAATTGGACATACTATTGGGTTCGTCTCATCAAAAAAATCTGTAGACATATAGTTTGACGACTTTAGAGACCGTAGATATTGACACGTATTTCGGTGCAAAGCAGAACCAATGGTGGACATCGTTTTGACCCAAAATTACGATTTTGCCCCTGTTCCAGAATTTAACTTTTGTGTAGGCATTTTTTGGACATATCTTTTATTCCAAACTCGTTCGTGATATTTGTTGCAACATCAGGAGTCATCTGCGTGATTTGGCTTTTCTTGCTTTGTTTATTTGCCGGTTCGAGCTACTGGATTATTCTTTTTTGCACATAACCTTAGGCAAGATACCTTGCCATTATACTGTTTACATCCAGTCTACATTTTATTACATATCACTGTTTATTATTTTCAGTTATTACAGTTCTTGATTTACTACATGCTTAGTGATTATTAGTTACTTTGTTACTATCATTTGATTGCATATGAACCTAGAGTTAGGGGACTACCGTTTGTAGTGTATTACATATGCCTCGACATAGTTATACCACGAGGATGTGTGAGACGAGTAGCAAGTAGAGGTCATTGCGTATGGGCTGATCTCCCATGTTCATGCGATAGGGCTAACTGCTATTAGAGGCAGGTTAGGAGACTTAGCAGTTAGTAGAGGTATATGAGACATGGTTGTGACTCTGTTAGGCATTGGATGGGAGGAACAGTTCCTTAACGTATGGGTCCTTTATGCACTTTCCAATTACATATCCTGCTGGCCTCTGACATTCAAGGAATGCTATGCTTTGAGGTCCCTGGTATCCTAATGGGGCCATACCTGAGATTATTGCTCCTGAGCCAGATGCTCATGCGTTGAAGGTTTGTTCTGAAGTGCATGAACACAGTAGTACGGTTAGATTACCTTATTATTGTCTTGTCACTTATATTCTTTGTGGCAATATTTTGTATTTAGTATTTATGGCATCTTCTTCCTGTATCTTGTTACGTCCCTCTGAGGACCTGGTTACCTCTCCAGGTGTGTGCTTCTATAATATTGCAGGTGTTCTATTCGAGGTCGCGATCTTCTCTATTCATTTGGAGATGACGTGTCTTGGGTCTTTCTTTGCTACCCCCGCCAAATCATTTTCGTTTCCATGTATATTTTTTCTTACTTGTTGGTAGAGATTGGTCTCCGTCCAACGTATTGTACAAAGACTTATTACAGTTGATTATATGATATATTTTATTCTTTATTTGTGGATGAGATTAGATTACTCTTAGTTTACTGGATTTTATAGCTTATATATTCATACGAGGTTTCTATATATTGGAGTATACTTCGTATGTATGCAGCTGGCATGGAAACGTACCTAGTCCTAAGTATTTTGGGACTGGGGCGTTACATGTTTTTTGTGGTGGCCCATGCAGGTCGAGTTTGTCACTTCGGTTACGTAATTGTACCAATGTGAGCCTGCAACATAGGATTAGAATCTAGGAATCTCATCCATACAGCTTGACCTCTTCCCTTGGCTTCAAATTCTGAACTCTCGTTCAACTTCCTTGAATTGCACCTTGCTTGATTCCTTTCTACCGTTGATTCTTATTTTCAACTAGGAAGATGACTACACTAGTATCTGCTCATAGGTCACACATATGGCTAGAATGGTTATATTGACAATTGGAATACATTCAAGACTCTAATTGAGTTAAAAAGGTTTTTTTAAGTGTGATTTAATGATTAGTAATTTGTAAAATAGGATATTACTAAGGAAAGTTTTAATCTTGAGATTTCTAAATAGTAAACACCATAGGATTGATACTGTAGGAAAAAAAAGCTAGATTCTTTATACCATTGATTTAAGAAATTGACTGGATTTTTGAGTTTTGATATTTATGAATTATGGGGTTATAGCTATACATCTTTGAACAAATATAAAATTGATTTAATTTTTGAGTTGTGATATTTATGATTTATTGGGTTATAGCTACACAACTTTGAACAAATATAAAATTGATTTGATTTTTGAGTTGTGATATTTATGATTTATTGGATTATAGCTATACACCTTTGAACAGTTATAAACTTGGTTTGAAAATGATCTTAGATTTTAGTTGTGGCAGAAGGAAATATTTAAATTGAGTCGTACAAGTTACGGTTAATATGTTTATTAAAATTTTAAATTTTTTTTGTAGAAGTAATAATTTCTAAATTTTTGGTTTAAAATATTTGAAAGTTATGAAAACAATTTTTGAGAATTTTTTCTTTATTTTAAATTGTATCCTATGATTGAGGATTTACAAATCTATTTATATTTTGGTTTTTAAAAAAAATTGAGAATTTGGATATCAAATTTCATAAAAAAAATGATTTTATGACTGATAAGATTATTTAAAAATTTACTTTAATTTTGGATTGCTAATATCACAAATTTTAAAATAAAATAAAAATATATTAATGATATGATAAGGTTGTTTTGATTGATCAAATAAAGTTACCATTTAAAAGTTGTGATTATGTTGGAATGACTTAGTATGAATAGAAGTTATAAATGATGAGTGCATTAAAATATTGAGCTAAAATTTTGAGATTGCTTTGTATGTGCTAGAAATTTTTATTTGAGGAGCTATTAGTTTTTGTAGAGTTTCAAAGTTATGATTGATTATGGATATTTTATATATAGATTCATGATTTATGAACTCTTGAGTTTAAAGTTGAATTGAAAATGTAAAATTTTGAAAAATTTAATAGTAACATGATAAAAAAAATTGCTTTGAGACTTATGAAAGTGATTTAAATTTTTGTCATCATAAATTTGAACGACTTGGAGTGAATACAAATTTTGGTGGTTTATTTTTGAAAATTTTATTAAGAAAATTTTGGAGGAAACTTGAGTTAAAATCTTAATGGTAGGCCATCAAGATAGCTCCAATAAGATAGATGTACTCCACACTAATTGCCATATCACTCATGACCATGATAGTAGTATGTACACAAGTGTTGTTAGTCATCTACCAAACTAGGTGACTGTATCTTAACATTGACTCACTCGACCTTCCCTCGTGACCTACTAACCGTTTGCAATTTGAATAATGAATTTATCGTTCCTTAACTGTATTCATTTAGGAGACTATCTTCTCTCTGGAACTGTATCCCTAAACATATTTTACTGGATTCTTAAATTTTATCTCATGCTTTAACTTGATCTCCTTTATTTTTGTGCATAAATTGTCACCCCATGAACTACCACTTTCTATTTTTGATCTTTTAGCGTCCCTTACCGTGACTTGGATATTTGGAGTACAACACTAGACTTTTCCTTCCAACAAATTTTATATGTAAGACCTAGACGGGCACACCTTCATGTAAATATATCATGTTCCACTAAACATGTCTCCTTGTACTCTATTTTCTTGATATGACTTTATGGTCAAAATGGCCAAACTATAACCTCTATCATAATACCAAAATACTTCCTGACTTCAATTAGAGACCCAACCTTGACTTAATCCTTTTGACCCGACCCTTGTAAGTTGGGTAGAATACCTCACGACCCATCAAACCCTTTGTCCTTGTGACCCATAGTGATGAGTTTACTTAGACTATGGAAGCTGAAGGATTCTAACCCATTTTGCCAACCAAGCCATAAGCAAGCAAACACTAGGACAATTGTAAAGGCCCACACTTCGAGTAAGATTTGATTTTAAAAGATCTTGGACTATTTAAGATTTCTTTCATCAGTACCTCCCTTGCTCATATTTTGACTATCTCATGCTGCTAATGTAGCTTCAGTTTTGCAAGCTTATTTTGTTATCAAGCTTGATCATGGCATATTTTATTGGGTGCACCCACTAACATATTGTCTAATCAGAACCGGTGCATGATGGTCTGATCAACCTATTGCACTTTGGTTCGCTTTTTTTATGTATTATTCTACGTAGATGGAGACATAGTTAAACTTGCCTTAGAGTCTCATCCGCGACAGCCCTGGCAATTCTTCTTTGAATTATTTTCGTCGCCTATGAAACCCGTATTCGTATTCAATCGCACCATCTTTGAAACCTTTGTTGTTCTTACTTTACTTATATTAAAAAGACCAGACACTGTACATGATAGATAGATGCAAGATATCACCTTTAGTTTCCCTATCAGTTATTTATACACAAATGTAGATAGCCACCGGCCGACTCATGTGGCTATATCCTCGCCTTTAACTACACCTCATTTTCTCAACCCCAAAAATATTATCGTGCCCTTCCAATTATTCTTGAGCACTCGAGAATAATTCTAATCATTCACTTAAATCAAACTCTCAATCGAGGCGATTAGTCTCCAGTTTCTCTCAGGAACCATATCTACCAAATGTCTAATTATCCTCTTTGATGTACTAAATTTCTCACTATTTTTTGGGTTATTAAATTTTGTCACCTTCATTAACAACCCTTATTCCATTCCATAACCCTGATGTGTTTTCGCATATACCGAGTTCAAATTTTTTAAATACATGTTTGTGTTGAACGTCGTTTCCTCGCCTCCTCCAAATTTAACCGCATTTTGTTAATGATGAACTCTTTATATCCCTCAACCCTACCTACCCTATTATTCCTAAATTTCGAGGACAAAATTCATGTAAGTTGGGTAGGATGTAAAACCCCTAAAAAAATTTATTATTTTACTAGACTTAAAAATGAATTTATACAATTTTTTGGTTTTTATTAATTATTAAAAAAATAACCTTAGCCATTGTTGAGTTTTGGAGCACTAGACGACATGACCTTTAGCACGGAAGTTGTAGCAGTGTGCCCTGACTAGTATATTAACCATGTCAGGAAAAGCCTAGTCATGGTGATGTCCAAACTAGGAAATCAGACCAAGTTGCGAATGGACTTATTTAAATTATTTTAATTAAATATTATTTTATATATTGATTTTTAGATGATCCGGTTTGTCCAATTCAGCCCGAACAGGGCCTAAACCAAATTTAAGCCCATGCAGGCATGTGATGTGACCTAGGTGGCCATGTAGACATATTTTAGGTACTTAGAAATATTTTCTAAATTATTTTAGAACTTTATGTACAATTCCTAATTATTTAATTATTTGTACAATTATTGGTATTTTATTATTAAAAATATTTTTTAACACGTTGTACAATTTTCTGGACGCAAATGAGGGTGTGTGGTAAGTTCACCCATTGGACTATTTTATTATTTTATTAAAGTTAATTTATGGTGACTAAATAAACAGATTTATTCTATTAGATATTATTATTATTTAGTTAATTTTTTTGTTAAATGAATTTAACTATATATGTACATATGTTTAAATTGATTTTATATACGGGTAGATAAGATTAAAATTTTCTTTTGAATTTGTCGAGATTTTGGAGGTATATATATAGATATGTACATATATATATATATATATATATATATATATATATATATATATATATATAAAAGAGATATATAAAAATATATATATATATATATATATATATATATATATATATATATATATAAATATATATATATATATATATATAAAAGAGATAAGAAAAGAAGTTAAAAGATTTGTAAAAAAAGAAGAAGCAATGAGTGGTCGGCCCCACCATGTGGGAACCGACCACCCAAACAAATGAAAGCAGCAGGAGCAGCTAGCTAGCCGCCCACCAAAAGAAATAAGCCACAGTAGCACCAACTTGTTGGCCGATCCCCCTTCCCCTTTATATATATATATACATACATACATATATATAACTAAACCCTAATCAATTCTCCCATCTCTTCTTCCTTCTTCCTTTCTCCTTCCTTCTTCCTCTCTCCTTCCTTCATTCTTATCTCTCCTCGGCCGTGTTCGCAGCCACCGCAGTCCCGCAGCTACGGCAACAGCATCAAACGACGACGACGACAATAACAACAACAGTTTTAAACTCCGAGGTACCCGACTTCTCCAATTAATTTCTCTACCAATTTAAATCCGTTTTTAGATCCGTAAATTCGTGTAGAATGCCCACATGATCCTCTTCGAGATCCCCTAAGTGGATTTTGACATGGTCGTCCAACTTGCTCGAAAAAATGAGACGAAGTTGGAGAAAAACCATTTTTCTGGAATATTAAAAACTGTCTTAAAACACCAACTTGTCGGCCACTTTTCTTTCTGTACAAAAGGATTTTGTAGAGATTAATTAAAGACAGTCAAAGACAACATAACCGAGATTATAACGCACCTTTTGGGTTCACTTTTTATTTAATGTGTAAAAATTTACACATGGTTAAAGTTTCACAAAAAATTGTAAATTCTGTTTTCAAAAATTAGAAAAATACTCCGATACGGCGTGCGCCCCGACAACTCGGGCGATGTGGTCGCGCACTCTACGAATTGAAAGGTGCGTATGGATGTTGTCGATGTATGGGAACTGACGGAACCTGATTTCGTTGCATGTGTACTACGAAATCAGTGCGTATTTATCGAGATACCCCTGTATCGACCCTTTGCAAAATAAGTCACAACTTCATGTACACTCATCAAATCGTGACAAAACTTATGCCATTGGACTCGAAATATTTTTCTGGTCCTGTGAGCCAAGTTTGGTTCAATTCTGAGAAGGTTGACTAGGGCACTATTTTGGCGGGCACATAATCTCACTCAACGGGCAATTTTGTGTACCGTCCACCAAATTCCAAAATTGTACATACCGTTGGATTCATCTCATCAAAACAAATCTGTAGACATGTCGTTTGATGACTTTAGAGACCGTAGATATTGACACGTATTTCGGTGTAAAGCGGGTCCAACGGTGGACATCGTTTTGACCCAAAATTATAATTTTGCTCCTGTTCCAGAATTTAACTTTTGGGCAGGCATTTTCTAGACATATCTTTTATTTCAAACTCGTTCGTGATGTTTTTTACAGCATCTGGAGTCATCTACGGGATTTGGCTTTTCTTGCTTTGTTTATTTGCCGGTTCGAGCTACTGGATTATTATCTTTTGCACATAACCTCAGGCAAGATACCTTGCCATTATACTGTTTACATTCAGTCTGTATTTTACTACATATCACTATTTATTATTTCCAGTTATTATAGTTCTTGATTTACTACATGCTCAGTGATTATTAGTTACTTTGTTACTATCCTTTGATTGCATATGAACCTAGAGTTAGGGGACTACCGTTTGTAGTGTATTGCATATGCCTCGACACAGTTGTACCACGAGGATGTGTGAGACGAGTAGCATATAGAGGTCCTTGCATATGGGCTGATCCCCCTTGTGCATGAGATAGGGCTAACTGCTAATAGAGGCAGGTTAGGAGACTTAGCAGTTAGTAGAGGTATATGAGATATGGTTGTGACTCTGTTAGGCATTGGGTAGGAAGAACAGTTCCTTAACGTATGGGTCCTTTATGCACTTTCCTATTACTGATCCTGCTGGCCTCTGACGTTCGAATAATGTTAAGCTTTGAGGTCCCTGGTATCCTGATGGGGCCATACCTGAGATTACTGCTCCTGAGCCAGATGCTCATACGTTGGAGGTTTGTTCTTAACTGCATGAACACAGTAGTACGGTTAGAATACCTTATTGTTGTCGTGTCACTTATATTCTTTGTGGCAATATTTTGTATTCAGTATTTATGGCATGTTCTTCTTGTATCTTGTTACGTCCCTCTGAGGACCTGGTTATCTCTCCAGGTGTATGCTTCTGTAATATTGCAGGTGTTCTAGTCGAGGTCGCGATCTTCTCTATTCATTCGGAGATGACGTGTCTTAGGTCTTTCTTTTCTACCCCCGCTAAATCATATCCGTTTCTATGTATATTTTCTCTTACTTGTTTGTAATGCCCCAGTCCCAAAATACGTAGGACTAGGAACGTAGACATGCCAGCTGTATTCATACGAAGTATACCCCAATATATGGAAATCTCATATGAATACATAAGCTGTAAAATGCAGTAGAACCATAACTAATCTCATCCACGCAAAATAAATGAATAAAAGACATCATATAAAGATAATGAATTGTCTTGATACAATATGTTGGGTGGAGACAAATCCACTACCAACAAGTAAAGGAAAAATACATGCGAGAATAAATGATTTTTGGCGAGCGAAGCGAAGACGATCCAAGTGCAATCATCCTCGAGAAATAGCAATGAACACGGCTAGAGCTAAAGCACCTGCGAAAGACAATAACACACACATGGGGAGATAACCAGGTCCTCAGAGGGATGTAACAAGACACATAATATCATGCCATATAAATTGAATAAATATTGCTCAAGTAAATAAGTCAATCGAATTATAACATGGTCCAATACGCACCTACTGAACGAGCGTACCATCCTCCCAACCTAACAAGGACAGGAGATGGTAAACTAATTCACGGTAGCATATCTTTCCATGCTATGAATCCAATATGCTATCCGGACCCCAACAAGGTTCAATACCTTCTCATCGAAGTAGTAAGCCACACCTACAACCAAACAAGGAAAAGATGTGACGAACTAATCCGCAAGCCACGGTCAGATATAAGTACCCAAACCAAAAGTACTCGTACCTAACGGATAAAGGTAGCCTACCGTTCTCAGTGAAATGTAGTTAAGAACAATCCTTCCTACGCATGGGCCCTGGCTGAATAGGATCGACGTAGTCCCCCTTTGGGCACCAGAGGCCCTATCAGTAAGAGCATGACGTTCCACAGAATCGTCAGTGGCTATCAGTAATCATGGGTCATCAACCCCGTATCTCCAGCGGAGAGTCCGGGTCACAAGGGAAGTACATCGAAGCCCATGCGCTAAGGAATTGTCCTCCCCACCCAATGCCTACTGTGTTGTATCCACAACACAAAAACCACTATAACCGCTAAGTCAAACTAGCATGCAATCTCTATTTGCGGCTATTCCTATCGTACGGCTTGTACGTACTGGTGGCCAGCCAATCACGCACTTCCGTGTCCTACATGCGACACACAACTTCGTGTTACAACGTGTCAAGGCCAATGAATGCAACACACAAGGTGGTCCCTTAAATCTAGGTTTAATGTGTAAGAAAAATAATACATAGCAGGAAAAATGAACAGTAAGTTCTTACAGGTTAAGCCATGTATCACAGTTTATTTCGCATAATAAAAATAATACTAATGCATGAAATATGAGCTAAAATAAATAAACAGCAAATGGCAAGGTGTCTTGCCTGGTAGTACGCCTGGTGTGCTGCGATAATTACGGTGGCACGAACTGCGACTTTGGTGACAACAACTATGCATGGTGATCTCGGGTGGTGGCACGGACAGTTCTATTGGGTTCAGAAGTGTCAAATTAGTTAGGGACGATATAAATAAGCTCGAGATTTGGAAGATGATAAGAAACGAACGATTGATTATGGATAAGGTTACATAATCGAAGAAAATTTATAGAAATAACTATATATAACTATTTTTGAAAAATATATCTATTATATTTAAAAATAACTATATTTCTATTAGTAAAACAGTTTTAGATAAAATACTTGAAAATCATAAAAATCATCTTTATATCAAAACTATAACTTGCTTGCAGAAAATATTTCAACCATATTTACTACCATAAAATATATAATAATTAAAACCTTAAACTCGATTGAAATTACAGGTAGGGCCAAGCCCAATACTATATATTTATCACAAATACAATCTTTTAATATATAGTTATATATAATATCATTAAGAGCAAATGTCATAAAGATCAATATTCCTAAATAATAAACCCTAATAACAACAGTAGCAACTCTAAATGATTTTTAATATATGGCACAATCGTTTCTTTTGTAAAATATAACAATAATAATAATAATAATACTAATAATAATAATAATAATAATAATAATAATAATAATAATAATAATAAGCTAATAATAATAGTAAGTAACAGAAAAACAAAAATATAATAAATAAATGATAATAATAATAATAATAATAATAATAATAATAATAATAATAATAATAATAACACATCCAAATTAACTAAACAAAACTGAAACAACAAAAGAAACAAAAAAAAAATAACATCAAAACGATAAAGTAACCCAGCAAGGGCTCTGTTCCTTATTAGAAAAGAGGGGAAAGAGGATCGAGAGTAGAGAGAGAGAGGAGGGTGGAAATGGAAGGGAGAGAGGAAGAGAAAGAGCGGGGAAGAGTTCGGCGAGGGGCTGCACCGGGCTCCGGCGGAAGGCGGCGGAGAGCTGCGAGATAGGGGGTTCTCGCGCGCGGGGAGCTGATGGTGACAGCCACTCGACGGCGCGGCGGTTTTGATCGGGGATCGTTGGAGGGGGTTTCGAGAAGGGTTTCAGCCGGCTGGGGGTCGATTGGTCCGGCGGAGGTACGGGGTGGTCCGGTAGAGGAAAGGGACGCGGAGCGGAAGGGTCGGTCGGCTGGAGACATGGGTTGGCAAGCACGGCGGTTGCCGAAGGCTGTACGGAGGCTAGGGCACGCTGGCGACCGTCAACTCCCGCGGTGGCCGGCGCTCGTGGCGAAGGAAGCACGCGGAAGCGGCGGTGGAGCGCTGCTGTGGGGGTCGCGGCACGCCAGGGAGGAGGCGGCGTGAGTGTGGCTCCGGGCGGAGCTTGCGGGGAGACGCGGCGGCCAGGTGAGGGTTTCGATTTTTCCTTGGTCTTTGCTTTTGGGCGGTGGTTGATGTTACTGATGGTGGTGTCGGGGCTGCCGCGACAGTGGCCGCGGTGGTGGTATTTCGGATGGTGACCACGGTGGTGGTTTGTGACCGGGATGGTGGCGGTGGTGCTGACAGTGGGGAGGGCCATGATGAAGGCTGTGGTGGTGGTGATTCATGGGTCGGGGTATTGCCGGTGGTGGCTGTCGTGGAGTTTGGTGAGGATGATGATGGTGGAAGTGGTCATGGTGGTGTTGGTTGGTCAGGGAAAGTTGGGGCGTGGCCGGCACGACGGTAAGGACAGTGTTATCGGGGTGTTTGGCCAGGAATATACAGGGTCGTAGAGGATGGTGTCTAGTGGCGGCCACGGTTGATGCGACACCGAGGAGCAGTTTAGGGTTATGGCGAGGATTTTCTCTGGTTGTACCGCCTGTTGTCAGGATGTCTGACACGGACATAGGAATTAGAGTGTAGGGATTTGGATGTGTCCGAGTGTGTCGGACGGAAAGAGTCATATGTATATGTAAAGGAAGATAGGTAGTGGATGGGACACGAACACGGACACGATGCACTCACTTTTGGTTGTGGAGAATTGGCTTGTGGAAAAATAATGGATGAGTACCTTCCTATTTATAGGATGTGGGAATTCCCATTAAGATAAGGATTATGATATTTAAACCCAATTTAATTTAAAGCAATAATCAAATCCAAATTCAAATTAAATCCAATTTAGATCTAATTAAATTTAGATCCTTTAGTTTAAAACCAAATGAAATAATTCAAATTCCAAATCTAGATATGAATTTAATCTATTTAAATAATCCAAAAATTAAATCAAGATTTAAATTGCAACAATATTTTTAAAATATGTTTTTCAAAAATACGAATAATAATAATTTTAAAAATAATAAATATTTTTAAATATCTTTTTGAATAATAAAATATTAATATTAATAAATCTCAAAATTTATATCTTTATTTAAAATAGACTAATAAATAATTATGAAATATATGTATGCATAAATAATACATACATGATTATGCTTTTTCTAGTATACAATAAAATATTATTTATGATTAATAACTGCTAAAAACAAAATGCCTTTTATAGCAAGAATAGAAATTATATATAATATTTTGAAAGTGTATAAAAATAAAAAATATTTTTCTAAGATATGTACGCTCGCACATATTCGCATTCGACGAGCAAGAAAATAAAATTTCGTGCGCGACGTACAATATGATTACGCGACGTACAATACAAGTAAAAAAATTAATCAATACCAAAATCAATAAAAAAAATATAGTAGAAATTTAGGGGTTTTATATCCTACCCAACTTAAAAGAATTTCGTCCTCGAAATTAAGAATTAGTAGGGGGTCAGAGGACACAAGGGGTATCAATAGGGATCCAACGATGACAATGTTTTCACAAAGTCATGTCGTAAGAAATCGCGATCTAGATCGTAGAAAAACAATATGGTATGGTCACGGGTAATGAATGAGGGTCATGATTAAGAGAACGAAATAGATTCGCTTTAATTAAGCGATTAGAGGGTTTTGATAGGGTCGAGTAGTTTAGGATGAAGATATAGCAACATCGAGTAAGAATGGTTATAGCCGATAGGAAGGCTAGAGAAAGTTCTAGTATAACGCCTTCGTCCTCCTAAAATAGGTGAAGACGAAAGCAATATAGAGTTCGAAGGAGGCGTTATCGAATACGAATACGTGATTCAAAGACGATCGAATAATTTTAAAGAAATTGTCAAGGCAGTCGTGGATGGGATTCTAGAGGGCAAGTTTAGCTATGTCCTCATCCACGTAGAATAATAGACAAAATTGAACCAAAATGCACTTGGTTGATCATACCATTATGCACCGGTTCTGATTAGACAATAGGCTTATGAGCGCTCAATAGCATATGTCATGAACAAACTAGATAAAGAATAAGCTTGCAAAAACTAGGCTACATTAGCATCATTAGTAAAAATGGTAAATACATAGGCACGAGAGATTAAGATTTAAAGAAGGTAGAATGATTCTAAGTCATACAGTCGTCCTATATTCTCCTTGTCCAAGTCCTTGGTTGGCTAGACGGGTTAGGTCCTCTAGATTCTAGGATCTAAATAAGCTTGCTAATATAGGTCACTAGGTCAAAGGGGTTGCTAGTTCATAAGGTATTCTACCCAACTTAAAGAATTAAACTAATGGTGTTTTGGGACAACTAACTAGCAGGGTCAATCTCTAGCAAGCACGAAGGGAAGATAAGAATAGGGATGGAAGGAAGCAAGCAAGATACAATTGATGAGTCAAACGGTAGATAAAATCAAAGAAAGAGGTCAAGTATGTGGGTGAGATCCTAGACTTCTAATCCTATACGCAGGCTTGCTTGGTACGGTAAAGTAACCAAACAATTTATCTCGACCTGTATGGGCCACCACAAAAACATGTAACGCCCCAGTCCCAAAATACGTAGGACTAGAAACGTAGACATGCCAGCTGTATTCATACGAAGTACACCCTAATATATGGAAATCTCATATGAATACATAATCTGTAAAATGCAGTAGAACCATAACTAATCTCATCTACGCAAAATAAATGAATAAAAGACATCATATAAAGATAATGAATTGTCTTGATACAATATGTTGGGCGGAGACAAATCCACTACCAACAAGTAAAGGAAAAATACATGAGAGAATAAATAATTTTTGGCGAACGAAGCGAAGACGATCCAAGTGCAATCATCCTGGAGAAATAGTAATGAACGCGACTAGTGCTAAAGCACCTGCGAAAGACAATAGCACACACCTGGAGAGATCACCAGGTCCTCAGAGGGACGTAACAAGACAAATAATATCATGCCATATAAACTAAATAAATATTGCTCAAATAAATAAGTCAATCGAATTATAACACGGTCCAATACGCACCTTCTGAACGAGCGTACCATCCCCCCAACCAAACAAGGACAGGAGATGGTAAACTAATTCACGGTAGTGTATCTTTCCATGCTATGAACCTAATATGGTATCCGGACCCCAACAAGGTTCAATACCTTCTCATCGAAGTAGTAAGCCACACCTACAACCAAACAAGGACAAGATATGACGAACTAATCCGCGATAAGTTATTGTTCCAAGCCACGATCAGATACAAGTACCCAAACCAAAAGTACTCGTACCTAACGGATAAAGGTAGCCTACCGTTCTCAGTGAAATGTAGTTAAGAATAATCCTTCCTACGCATGGGCCCTGGCTGAATAGGATCGGCGTAGTCCCCCTTTGGGCACCAGAGGCCCATCAGTAAGAGCATGACGTTCCGCAGAATCGTCAGTGGCCGTCAGTAATCATGGGTCATCAACCCCGTATCTCCAGCGGAGAGTCCGGGTCACAAGGAAAGTGCATCGAAGCCCATACGCTAAGGAATTGTCTTCCCCGTCCAATGCCTACTGTGTTGTATCCACAACACAAAAACTACTATAACCGCTAAGTCAAACTAGCATGCAATCTCTATTAGTGGTTATTCCTATCGCACGGCTTGTACGTACTGGTGGCCAGCCAATCACGCACTTTCGTGTCCTACATGCGACACACAATTTCGTGTTATAACGTGTCAAGGCCAATGAATGCAACACACAAGGTGGTCCCTTAAATCTAGGTTTAATGTGTAAGAAAAATAATACATAGCAGGAAAATGAACAGTAATTTCTAACTGGTTAAGCCATGTATCACAGTTTATTTTGCATAATAAAAATAATACTAATGCATGAAATATGAGCTAAAATAAATAAACAGCAAATGACATGGTGTCTTGCCTGGTAGTACGCCTGGTGTGCTGCGATAATCACGGTGGTACGAACTGTGACTTTGGTGACAACAACTATGCATGGTGATCTCGGGTGGTGGCACGGACAGTTCTATTAGGTTCAGAAGGGTCAAATTAGTTAGGGACGATATAAATAAGCTTGAGATTTGGAAGAAGATAAGAAACGAACGATTGATTATGGATAAGGTTATATAATCGAAGAAAATTTATAGAAATAACTATATATAACTATTTTTGAAAAATATATCTATTATATTTAAAAATAACTATATTTCTATTAGTAAAACAGTTTTAGATAAAATACTTGAAAATCATAAAAGTCATCTTTATATCAAAACTATAACTAGCTTGCAGAAAATATTACAACCATATTTACTACCATAAAATATATAATAATTAAAACCTTAAACCCGATTGAAATTACAGGTAGGGCCAAGCCCAATACTATATATTTATCACAAATACAATCTTTTAATATATAGTTATATATAATATCATTAAGAGCAAATGTCATAAAGATCAATATTCCTAAATAATAAACCCTAATAACAACAGTAGCAACTCTAAATGATTTTTAATATATGGCACAATCGTTTCTTTTGTAAAATATAACAATAATAATAATAATAATAATAATAATGATACTAATAATAATAATAATAATAATAATAATAATAATAATAATGATAAGCTAATAATAATAGTAAATAACAGTAAAACAAAAATATAATAAATAAATGATAATAATAATAATAATAATAATAATAATAATAATAATAATAAAACACAGCCAAATTAACTAAACAAAACTGAAACAACAAAAGAAACAAAAAAAATAACATCAAAACGATAAAGTAACCCAGCAAGGGCTCTGTTCCTTATTAGGAAAGAGGGGGAAGAGGACCGAGAGTAGAGAGAGAGAGAGGAGGGTGGAAACGGAAGGGAGAGAGGAAGAGAAAGAGCGGGGAAGAGTTCGGCGAGGGGCTGCGTCAGGCTCCGGCGGAAGGCGGCGGGGAGCTGCGGGAGAGGGGATTCTCGCGCGCGGGGAGCTGATGGTGGCAGCCACTCGGCGGCGCAGCGGTTTTGATCGGGGTTCGTCGGAGGGGGTTTCGAGAAGGTTTTCGGCCGACTGGGGGTCGATTGGTCCGGCGGAGGTACGGGGTGGTCCGGTGGAGGAAGGGGACACGGAGCGAAAGTGTCGGTCGGCTGGAGACATGGGTGGGCAAGCGCGGCGGTTGCCGGAGGCTGTGCAGAGGCTAGGGCACGCCGACGGCCGTCAGCTCCCGCGGTGGCCGGCGCTCGTGGCGAAGGAAGCACGCGCAAGCGGCGATAGAGCGCTGCTGTGGGGGTCACGGCACGCCAGGGAGGAGGCGGCACGAGTGCAGCTCCGGGCGGAGCTTGCGGGGAGACGCGGCGGCCAGGTGAGGGTTTCGATTTTTCCTTGGTCTTTGCTTTTGGACGGTGGTGGATGTTACTGATGGTGGTGTCGGGGCTGCCGCGGCAGTGGCCGCGGTGGTGGTGTTTCGGATGGTGACCACGGTGGTGGTTTGTGACCAGGATAGTGGCGGTGGTACTGACAGTGGGGAGGGCCGTGATGAAGGTTGTGGTGGTGGTGATTCCTGGGTCGGGGTATTGCCGGTGGTGGCTGTCGTGGAGTTTGGTGAGGATGATGATGGTGGAAGTGGTCATGGTGGTGTTGGTTGGTCAGGAGAAGTTGGGGCGTGGCCGGCACGACGGTAAGGACAGTGTTGTCGGGGTGTTTGGCCAGGGATATACAGGGTCGTAGAGGATGGTGTCTAGTGGCGGCCACGGCTGAGGCGACACTGAGGATCAGTTTAGGGTTATGGCGAGGATTTTCTCTGGTTGTACCGTCTGTTGTCAGGAAGTCTGACACGGACATAGGAATTAGAGTGTAGGGATTTAGATGTGTCCGAGTGTGTCGAACTGAAAGAGTCATATGTATATGTAAAGGAAGATAAGTAGTGGATGGGACACGGACACGGTCACGGACACGATGCACTCACTTTTGGTTGTGGAGAATTGGCTTGTGGAAAAATAATGGATGAGTACCTGCCTATTTATAGGATGTGGGAATTCTCATTAAGATAAGAATTATGATATTTAAATCCAATTTAATTTAAAGCAATAATCAAATCCAAATTCAAATTAAATCCAATTTAGATCTAATTAAATTTAGATCCTTTAGTTTAAAACCAAATGTGATAATTCAAATTCCAAATCTAGATATTAATTTAATCTATTTAAATAATCCAAAAATTAAATCAAGATTTAAATTGGAACAATATTTTTAAAATATGTTTTCCAAAATACCAATAATAATAATTTCGAAAATAATAAATACTTTTAAATATCTTTTTGAATAATAAAATATGAATATTAATAAATCTCAAAAATTATATCTTTATTTAAAATAGACTAATAAATAATTACGAAATATATGTATGCACAAATAATGCATACATGATTATGCTTTTCTAGTATACAATAAAATATTATTTATGATTAATAACTGCTAAAAACAAAATGCCTTTTATAGCAAGAATAGAAATTATATATAATATTTTGAAAGTGTATTAAAATAAAAAAATATTTTTCTAAGATATGTACGCTCGCACATATTCGCATTCGACGAGCAAGAAAATAAAATTTCATGCACGACGTACAATATGACTACGCGACGTATAATATAAGTAAAAAAATTAATCAGTACCAAAATCAATAAAAAAAATATAGTAGAAATTTAGGGGTTTTACATTGTTGGTAGTGGATTTGTCTCCGCCCAACATATTATACAAAGACTTATTACAGTTGATTATATGATATCTTTTATTCTTCATTTGTGGATGAGATTAGATTACTCTTGGTTTACTGCATTTTACAGCTTATGTATTCATACGAGATTTCTATATATTGGAGCATACTTCGTATGTATACAGCGGGCATGGAAACGTACCTAGTCCTAAGTATTTTGGGACTGGGGCGTTACATAAGTCTTCCCCGATCGCGTCTCGCTAGATAGAACCTCGTAGATGGAGGAGGATACCATATAGCATGGCTTGAATTTCTTGTCCCTTTTAGCTTTGGGAGGTGCTACCCCCTGCGTCGTTTGAGTGGGACCAAGGTCGAGTTGCGAGCTAGTGATAGGTTGACGACTTCCATCATCGCCTTGGGGATCGAGACTACGTCGTCTGGGACTTCTGTAGGAGGAAAGTTACGAAACTGAAGAGAGATCATATTAGCAGATACGACCTTGTCTTCAGCTTCGAGGTTGATCACTTGGCTGTTGGTAAACTGTTGTATCTTCTTCTTCAGGACGATGCAGTCCTTGGTGCAGTGATGCACGTACTGATGATAGAGACAATACTTGGGATTATTGAGTTTGCTCGTCTCTGCAGGACGTCGTGGTGGAGGCAATGTCAGCTTATTACCCTTCGTTAATGTGTAGAAGATGGTAATGACATCGTCTTCGTCAAAGGAGAAGGTCTCCTTAGGCTTGTCGGAGGCGCCCTGAGAATTGGAAGCTCCTTTGGATGTGTCGACTTTCAGGACTTCTTTCCTTTTACCCCTACGAACAGGGATAGTTTGAGGTTGCTTTCCCTTGTCTTCGGATTTGGGTGTCTTCAACCCCAGTAGTTCCAAGTTAGGAATGTCATTTTCAGCAGCATCAGCAGCCCCAATGGAAGCAGGCCATGTATCATACTTATGTATACCTAGACAAAACTTCACTGTATGAAGTTATGTCGACAAGTATCCTTAAGTTCTGAGTCTGGTATGCCGAAGGGCATCTTTAATGCTAGCGCTTGAAGCGTTCTATGAAGGCGATGACAGACTCAGTCCCCCTATGTTTGGTCTCGATGAGAGTGGACATACTAACATGCATGCCACTCTCGTAAAACCTGTTGAGGAACAACCTCACCAAGTCTTTGAATGAATTGATACACCCGTCAGGCAGACTGCGGAACCATTCGAAGGCTACCCCCTGCAAGGTGCTAATAAACAGTTTCGACAGGAATGGATCGTCTCTGGGTAAGTGCAAAGTCTGCGTGTTGAAGTATGTCATGTTCTGACGGGGAGAAGTCAAACCGTCAAATGAGTTCAGCGTCAGCGGCTTGTAGTTAGGAGGTCAAGTAGTGTTCTCCCACTCAGGGGGATACGGTTGAGATATCTCCATCTTCTGAAGATCGTCTTTGTACGAGATGGTGTCGAGGCGAGCGACCAAGGAATCAATTGCATCCTGTTTATTGAGCAGGTGTTGGAAAACGGCTGTTGAACGGTTGTCAGGCATTGTTGGCGAAGGACCACCCCCGAGATTTGTAAGATTTGGAGGAGGCGCAACGGAATGATACTCCTTTTGTAGTGAAAGAGAGTTGTTGCTGTGAGCCGGACTAGTGTGAGCCAAGATATTTTGTTGAGGTGGAGGAACAGCCCCAGCATCTTGAACCGCCATGATACTGGCAAGCATATCGGTGATCTTGGCGAATGGTGTTTCAAGACCCTCTAGCCGTTTGCTGGTCTGGTCACTAGCTTCTTCAGGTCTTTCTCCGTCTGTCATGTATGTAGATAACATGCGGAGATGAACTGAGGAAATAGTACAACTGTTGCTGATACTGTCTGTCTTTGAGTCGGTAAGTCCTTCGTCTTCAGGTAGACAGTCGCTATCGGATTCGGAGGGATCATCGTCCTCTGGAAGGCTACCCCCAATTTGGGGGTTATCCGCTTTAGATTCTGAGGGAATGCTACCCCCGGCTTGGAAATCTTCGTCGTCCATACAAAATCTTGCCTTTTATCGAGTACCCATATAAACTCCTTCAGATGTGACAGCCTGTTGGCCATCTGTTCGTAGACTTCTCCTTCTTCTTCTAACAGAGCTAAGAGAAAAAGTTGGGTTCGTAGTCCACCGTCTTTGATTGGGGCTTCTTTAAAGGGGGACCCCATGAAGCCATGTTAGATGAAACACATAGTGGCTTCTCATCGTCAAAGAAGTGCAGCCGCCAAAAAACGGACTTTCTCTGAGCACTCTTGTTGCTTTGGAGAAACAACAGTTGTTAACAATACTGGTGCACGGAAGTGCACTATGAATTGTTATATTCTCCCTCGCTTTACGCTTATGATTTATCATGTCGTACAAGTTAGCAAAAGGGAGTTTTGTCTTATAACCCATGTTGCATGCATCGCCGAGCTTTGCATGCGGGTTCGTAAGGATAGTAGGCGCATCCAGACTTAGTTCATGTGCAGGGGCAACCCCCACACCTTAGTTCTGTCATGTCCTTGAAGACAGCCCCGTGCTATAGGCGTTGGGGCCTGACTTTTTGCTGTGGGCGCATAGGCCTTGGAGACTAGGCTTGGGTGCATACTTTTTGACAGCATATTTGAGTCGCCTTGATGTGGGCGCATAGTATGGATCCAGAGAGCCTGGGCGCATAGCCTTGGGCGCATGACTCCGAATGCCCAGCCTACTGAAGACAAAAGTGTACTGGTTGAGGCTATGCACCCAAGCACTTGGGCACATGGCTTTGGGTGCATGCTTGGTGGAGCAGCACTGTTTTCTTCCAGTTTTACCTCCTTCGTTCGCGAGCCTCGTCAGGTTTGGCCAAAGTGCCGCACACCACGATTCTTGGCATCGTAGTGTTTTCCTCTGCCAAGTCTCGAGTGTTGAATACTCTGTTTTTGGTTGTAGAGGAAAGAAGTCACTGGGCTAGTAGAGCCCGGAGTGGTGTGAGCCTTCTCCATTTGGGGGACTTCTGTAGCAGAGTCATGCGCCCATGTGACAGAGTCCTCCAGCTACATATTTGCTATGACACAAGCAGGATATGCGCAGCGAACCTTCAGAAGCCGAGTCTTGCGAGACTTGTTTCGCTTCGCTGATTTTGATGGAGTAGAGCCATCCCTTGAGAGCATCTCTTCGAACGACTACTGGTCGAACTTTACGATCAGCATCTTCTGGGTACTCCCCACTTTATCGGTATCGGATTGCGTCACCACCTTCTCGTCAGAGGAAAAGGTAGTCTGATACCGACAAAGTGGGGAGTACTCAGAAGATGCTGATCGTAAAGTTCGACCAGCAGGTGTTCGAAGAGATGCTCTCGAGGGACGGCTCTACTCCCTCAAAATCTGTAAAGCCAAACAAGTCTCGCAAGACTTGGCTTCCGAAGGCTCGCTGTGCATATCATGCTAGTGTCATAGCGGATATGCAGCTGGTGGACTCTGTCACATGGGCGCATGACTCTGCCACAGAAGTCCCCCAAATGGATAAGGCTCACACCGTTCCCGGCTCTACTAGCCCAGTGACTTCTTCCCTCCACAACCAACAACAGAGTGTTCAACACTTGAGACTTGGCAGAGAAAAATACTACGATGCCAAGAATCGGGGTGTGTGACACTCTGGCCAAACCCGGCGAGGCTCACGAATGAAGGAGGCAAAACTGGAAGAAAATAGCGCTACTCCACCTAGCAAGCGCCCAAAACCATGTGCCCAAGGGAGTGCTTGGGCGCATAGCCCCAACCAGAATACTTCTGTCTTCAGCAGGCTGGGTATTTAGAGACATGCGCCCAAGGCTATGCGCCCAGGCTCTTTGGATCCATACTATGCGCCCACATCAAGGAGGCTCAAACATGCGGGCAAGAAGCATGCGTCCAAGCCCAGTCTCCAAGGCCTATGCGCCTACAGCAAAAAGATAGGCCCTAACACGTATAGCACGGGGCTGTCTTCATGGACATCACAGAAATTAGGTGTGGGGGTTGCCCCTGTACATGAACTAAGTCTGGATGCGCCTACTCTCCTTATGAACCCGCATACAAAGCTCGGCGATGCATACAACATCGATTGTAAGACAAATGTCCCTTCCGCCGATATGCGTGACATGATAAATCATAAGCGTAAAGCGAGGGAGAATATAACAATTCATAGTGCACTTTCGTGCACCAGTATTGTTATCAACTATTGTTGCTCCAAAGCAAGAAGAGTACTTCAGAGAAAGTCCGTGTTTCGGTGGCTGCACTTCTCTGACGACGAGAAGCTACTATGTGTTTCATCCAACATGGCTTCATGGGGTCCCCCTTACGGAAGCCCCAAGCAAACACGGTGGACTACGAACCCAACTTTTTATCTTAGCTCCGCGAGAAGAAGAAGGAGAAGTCTACCAACAGATAGCCAACAGGCTGTCACATTCGAAGGAGTTTATATGGGCACTCGATCAAAGGCAAGATTCCATATGGACGACGAAGATTCCCAAGCCGGGGGTTGCATTCCCTCAGAATCTGAAGCAGATGACCCCCACACTGGAGGTAGCCTTCTAGAGGACGATGATCCCTCCGAATTCGATGGCGACTATCTACCTCCTCTACCTGAAGACGAAGGACTTACCCACTCAGAGATGGACAGTATCAGCACCAGTTGTACTGTTTCCTCTGTTCATCCCCGTATGTTATCTATATACAAGACGGAAAAAAAAAGACCTGAAGAAGCTAGTGACCAGACCAGCAAACGGCTAGAGGGTCTTGAAACAGCATTCGCCAAGATCACCGATATGCTGACCAGTATCATAGCAGTTCAAGCTGCTGGGACTGTTCCTCCACCTCAACAAAATGTCTCGGCTCATGCTAGTCCGGCTCACAGCAACAACCCCCCTTTACTACAAAAGGAGTATCATTCCGTTGCGTCTCCTCCAAATCTTGCAAATCTCGGGGGTGGTCCTTCGCCAACAATGCCTGACAACCGTTCAGCAGCCGTTTCCTAATACTTGCTCAATCAACAGGATGCAATTGATTCCTTGGTCGCTCGCCTCGACACCATCTTGCACAAAGACGAGCTTCAGAAGATGGAGATATCTCAACCGTATCCCCCTGAGTAGGAGAACGCTACTTGCCCTCCTAACTACTGAAGAACAGATGGCAACTCTAGAGGGGGGTGAATAGAGTTTATAGCGATAATAGCCAATTAAAAAGTTAAAACTCTTTCACAATCTAAGAATAATCGGAGTAAGTGCAGAAATAAATAAGGAGCAAGAAAGCATACGCAAACACAGCCGATTTTTACCTGGTTTCCCTCGTGGAGGACTAGTCCAGGCCTGAGAACTCTAGCTAAGGATTAAATCCACTATTTGTGAAATAGTAGTTACACTCCGTGCCTTTTCTTCAGAAGAGCACGTCAACTTCTTACAAAGGATCGCAGTGGCGATGCTTGGAATTTTCCAAACGACTTCTTGAACTCTTGCACAAGACTCCTAACTGAGAGATGCTGAGCACTCAAGACTTAGGAAGCTTGTGGCTAGTAGATGAAGAAGGGTATGGCTTATATTGAGCTTAAGAGAGAAGAGAAGAGAAGATTGGATGGATGAAAATGAGAGAATTCTTGGCCTATTTATAGGTTTTTAGCAGGCAGAATTCGGCCAGAATTCTGGTAGGAATTTTTAAAAATTTGGCCGTTGGACATCTAGCAACCAGCCAAGCCTAAAATTAGGGTGCTGATTTTTAGGGGATAGAGTTCGGCCCGAACTCTGTATGGAGGCAGAGTTCGGCCCGAACTCTGTCTCCAGAGCACAGAATAGGTCTAAGGGTCCAATGGGCTTATTTTGGATGTGGAGCTTTATGGATTTTGGATAGGTTATGGGTTTAGTCTCAAGAGCTCCGCATAACTCAGCTTACAATCATTCTAGACTCAATAAATATAAAAATACAGACTCAAAAATGACTTGCATTTGCAAATCTGAGTTGTCGTCTGGCTTGAGCTGGATGTAGTAGTCGTGTGTCGTATTGAAATATTACAAGTATTATTTAGTCAATGTTATCAATATTTGGTTGACTGTGACTTTGTGTCAACAATCTTCCCCATATTGATAATTGACAAAAATAATAATTGTATATTCAATATTCAAACCTGGTCACATGAGGCGACAAAAAACATAGCTCCCCCATAATTAGTTCCGAGCTTAAGAATAGCTCCCCCGTAAACAATGCTGTGAATCTTGTTGGCCTGTTAAGAATATTCTTCCAAAAGCACATATAAACTAAAAGCATATATAAAAACAGAATATACACATATCTCCCCCTTTTGGCATTTAGCAATATGAGATAACAAATAATTAACTGGCAAACACACCCAAAGGAGAAGAAACTGCATAGGAACTAAGATAATGACCAAATGTCTCAAGAGTCATATAAACTGATAATAGAACTACCAAAGTCTCAAAGGTCACAACTCATAATAAGTCTACTACAAACCAAGTACATAAAAGCAACTAAAGCAAAAAGCATAAACCATAATCTAAGATCCTCAGTAGCAGCATCAAGAGTAGTCCATATCCATCATCGAGCATGAGAGGGCCCGGTGCCGTCCGATGGATCAGTAAAGGAGCGACGTGGGTCCACAAATACCGCATCCGGATCCATGTAGCGACGAACCCAAGGGTCATCAATACGAAATCCCTCACGATCGGGGTCTCGCTCCATAGGAATGGGCATGGAAGGATGGCGAGACATGGAATACCGAATGTCATGCAGCGAGTTGATGATAGCACTCATCTGCAAAGTAGTCCGGTAATCCAGCTGAGTCCATCGATCGTCCTCCAAAGTGAAGCGATCTCGAAGCATGGTCTGAAGAGACTCAAGAGTGGCAGGAGGAGGAGGAGGATCATGTCCAAGAGGAGGGGCATCTGGCTCATCATCTGAATGCTCAGACACTACTGGTGAGCCAATGGCCGCCGGAAGCCTTCTTGCCTTAGAGAGGGAGGCAGGGGCAGGTAAGAATGGACACTCATTAAGGGGTACATGAAACGCACGAAAGATCATAGGAAGTTATAATACATAAACCAAGAATCTTGGTTTCTTCCTACTGTTGATCATCCAATCCATCATTGTGCGTAGAAGATTAAAGGGAACATGGAAGTGGAGATGGTACAATGCTGAGATCTCAAAATAAGCGACTTCATCGGTAGAACCTGCTTTGGGTAGAATGGTGTTGAATATGATCCGATGAAGTTCATAGAAATAGGGATTAAGGAATTTAGCCAAAAGCTTACGAGGACGTGTGTTAGGACTACACAAGTCGTCCTTGAAGCTTTCAAGTGAAATTCCTTCGAGAAATTGAAATGATCTAGCTTCTACAGCTTTTCCCAAGAATTAGGTTCTTGAAGCTCAAGATATTCGGCCAATTCAAAATCATCAAAGTAGATATCAATTCCCGCAACTCGTGAATAAATATGAGTGTCATCATGGGTTAAGTTGCAGTAAAACATTTGAATGGCACTACGATAAATGACCGAATTTGTGGTAACAAGTTCATCAAGGCAAAGGTCATGAAATAGTGCATCATATTGTGAGAATATAGTAAAGTTGATGGGGTGTCCCACAAAAACTGGACGTGTCCGAAAATCACTAAACCAATCATTTGAGGCCTCTAGTGATACAAAAATTCGGTCATCGTAAGTGTTTGGATCATGTGGACGTGGAGGATTGAACAACGGATGGATTTGTTGTTCAATGGCCGGTGCAACGGGTGGTGCAACGGGCGGTTCAACGCGTGGAGGAGCATTCGACGGGGATGCTCCCTCTGTCCGAAGTCTCTTTCCGCGGTTGAACAGACGAGGAGCCATAATACAATAGATAATAAAAGAAATTAAGATATAGAAAAGTAAGGAATTATACCTCAAACTAGTGATGAACAATGAAAGAGTCTTCTCCTTGAATTATACCTCGAAGTGCTAGACAAAAAATGCTTGTTAGCTCAGCAGCACATTGAGCTATCCCAAGCACGCCTTTCCAGAGCCTTCAATAAAAAAGTGAAGGAAAGGATCTTTCAAGTCGGTGATCAGATCCTAGCAGTGAGAAGACCGATGGTCATGACGCACAAAACAAAAGGGAAATTCTAGCCTAAAGGGAAGGTCCTTTCGTCATAGAATTGGTGTATTCCAACGGTACGTACCGGCTAACCAAGCCCGACGGTGACTTGCTCATGATGCCTATCAATGGCAAGTTCCTGAAGAAATACTATGTGTAACCTCTTTTATATAATGTTCACATATGTTCAGTCATGTAAATGTATAGTACGATGTTTATATGATTCAAAAAAAACCATCTAACTATTATTCGTATTTCAAGAGTCTTGAATACGCCCTGGATAATAGGTCCTCTAAATATTTCTCCAGTGGAATCATTTCCGTTTTTGAATCTGTCCAAACTCGGTTTGACAAAAACAAGTCACGTCCCTATTACCTCTGAATTGTTTTCTGATAATTATTTCTCCAGTGGAATGATTAAATGTTTTGCCACGTCCATATAACCTCTGAGCAAAGCATTCATCAAGGATAATCACGTCCCTATTACCTCTGAATTATCTATTCCTCCCTAATACTATATGTCCTTGCACGTCCGTTTTACCTCTAGTCAGATATAGAACATCCTCTGCTATTACGTCCATATTACCTCTACTAGCAGCTTCGTTCAACTTATTATCTATATTCGAATTATTCGAATATAAAACGGATAATTGGTCCACATCAAAAATTCCCCAACGAAATACCCACCAGAAATATCCTTGCTACGTCCACATTACCTCTAGCATCGATATTTCACAAAATCATATTTATTTCCAAAAAGATTCTTTATTTTGTACGTAAACGTCTATCAAAAGACGGAAAAAAGGGTACAAGAGTCGTGATGGCCAAAAAAAAGGGGGAGAGAAGTTACAAAATCTTCGGGATACCCTTTACATAAATGCTGTATTATTGGCTCTCCAACACAATCACCACAGATATCATAAGCAAAGAAGGAAGTGACTGCATTCTGTTTATTCAAAATTAGTTACATTTATAGGGCTACATCTCATAAGCAAAACAAAAAGTTCTTCATCTCTTCATCTGGATAAGAAGTAAAAGATTACATTGATATCCAAAAGAAGGGAAAATTCGCTACTCATCAGCAACACATAGCTTGGACAACTTGGCAGCACCACGCTTTCATCAAAAAGTAGTTTTGTGGCCCTCGAAGGAGGTTATGTTTTACTGCTGAGCAAGCAAACAAGGCTGTTGAACCTTCAAGGAGCTACACAGAGGAGGGCAAATATAGCATGCTAAAATATCTACAAATGATGATCTTCTCTCCTCCATGTTATGGATGTCGTGGGCCCATTTCTCTAAGAGACTATACCTTCAAAACAACATATCCAGTGTTGCTTTTACCTACTTGAAGAACTGTGTAAGCGGAACTTCCATGATGACGACCAACTATTATCCGACTCTTCGATGTATAAAGGTTCTTCCTACCATCTGAGGAAAATCCTTCCAAAACACGAAGAGTCCTGAGCTCTCTGATGTGTGCATCAAATGTTGCATCTTCACCATGCCCAGAATTGTCGATGCTGGTCCTGAAGAAATTTGCTAGCCCGAACCCTTCCAAAACACAACGAGTCCTGAGCTCTCTGATGTGTACGTCAAGTGTCGCATCTTCACCATGTCCAGAATTGTCGACACCGATCCTGGAGAAATTTACTAGCCAGATCCCTACAAAACAGCCAGAAAGAAAGTCAGACTCAGAAAACTGCAGAAAAAATAAAGTCCTGAAGACTCCTATGCGCCCAAAGGGATATGCGCCCAAAACAGGACATGCGGGCGCATAATACACGAACAGTGCGTGGGCGCAAAACATGCCACTGCTTAGAGGGCACATAACATGGCAATACGTGGGCACATAGTATACCGCAGTGTTGGTACATGACTTCTGTGGGTGCATAATGATGCTCACAGAAGTATGTTGCCTTAGGCGCAAGCGCCCGGGCAGAAGAAAAGTCCGAGGGTCGCAAATTAACGCTCGAGACTTTGGTTTTTTAAGCATGCCCTCACCCAGAATCGGGTCCTAGACTACCGAAGACGCTGTCGCAGGAGGAGAGTCACTCGGCGCAGCCTTCTTGCCCTTCACGGATCTTTTGGCGACCTTGGGAGACATGATTCTCAAAGAAAGAAGATGAAGAGTACTGAAAATCTCAAAGAGAAGGGAATAATGAACTTTCTCTCTCCTTTAGGGCCTATTTATAGGTACGGGTCACTTCCTATGCGCCCACTTGCTGTATGTGCCCATGCGCCCATTGCGTTGTATGTGCCCATAATGGCCTATGTGCCTGCGTGAAGGATCAGCTTCCTGCACACTATGCAACTGTCACTTGCTGAGTGGACGACGCATGAAGAATGGACCGATGAATCTGTCAGTTCGAATTTTGAGGAAGATCTCAACGGTCGTATCTCTCTAACATGTTGGCCAAATACTATATGCCCAATGGAGAGAGCCATGCTATGCGCCCATTGCATCACGGAAAGACGTTCCAGGCTTCTTTCAAAGTATTTCGAACTTGTTCAAGTATCAAAAACTTTGAAGGGGGTCTTGTAGAAGCATAAAAAAATTTCAGCAAATGAAGCCCATTGCGCCCAAGTCAGTGTAGCTCCATGCGCCCAAGTCAGTGTAGCCCCATACGTCCAAGTCAGTGTCACTCCATGCGCCCAAGTTAGTGTTGCTCCATGCGCCCAAGTCAGTGTTGCTCCATGCGCCCAGTCAAGTGTAGCTCCATGCACCCAGTCAGTGAAGCTTCATGTGCCCAAGACTAGCTCTCCCGAAAGGAGGGCTCATAGCCTGAGACATGGCTATGTGCCTATTGCATCACGAGAAGACGTTCCATGCTTCTTTCAATGTATTTCGAACTTGTTCAAGTATCAAAAACTTTAAAGGGTTGTAGAAGCATGAAAAATTTCAGCAAATGAAGTCCCATGCACCCAAGTCAGTGTAGCTTCATGTGCCCAAGTCAGTGTAGCTCCATGCGCCCAGTCAAGTGTAGCTTCATGCGTCTAGTCAGTGAAGCTTCATGCGCCCAAGACTAGCTCCCCCGAAAGGAGGGCGCATAGCCTGAGACATGGCTACGCGCCCAAGCCTAACCCAGTGAAAGCCATGATAAAAACGTGCATCGAAGCACACGGTCACGTCAGTCTCTATGAGCAGTCGTGCACCAAAGTATGCGGCCACGTCAACACCACGACCAACCCGCGATCTTGCAGCATGTATGCGCCCACATCCTATGCGCCCAAAGCAGGACTATGCGCCCACATAAAATCCAGCGTGTTTTCTCATATGGGCGCATAACACCATTCCAGTTTAAGAACGACTATAAAAGGGGGGCCTCATCCCTCTTCAAACACCCAGAATGGAGAGCATTTTCAAGAGCCAAATTGCTGTACTTCTTGCCAGAGAGCCGAGAGTTAGCAATTTTCTTAGGTTTTCTTCCACTTTTATAATTGGAGTGTCAACAGAGTAAAGGAGCAACTGCCGCTCGATCTCCATCATTCCATTCCCCAGAATTCGTTTTTGTACTCAGGGATCATCAGCGCAGGATCTCTCATGCGTACTCGATTTGTGGTGCCTTGCGCCAATAAGAGAAAAGACATCATTTTTTTTCATCTTTTTTGTGTTTGTCCATAAAAATATTGAAGTAATTCAAAGATAAACCTTTAATAAGGAAATACGCAAGTTCTTCTTCAGGGATAACATCATCCGCTGAAGGTACATTATTATAAATATTGATATACTCATTGAGAGGATCATCATTTGGAAGAGGAGCCACAGTCTTGGCCGAGTTCACCACGTAGGGTAATTTTTCAGGATTGGGCGGACAGACATCCTTAGGTTCCTTCCGGGGTGTCTTGCTGAGAGTGATGGTCAATGGTTTGACCTTGTCAGGGTTCTTCTTTTTTACCCAGATTTTGAGAGGCTTCGGAGTACTTTTTGGAGTAGTACGTCCTTTGACTCGGATAATCAGGGGACCATCATTGGAGGATGGACTTGCTTCAGTTTAATCGTCAGCTTCATTGCCGTCATTCTTAGGGGACCATCATTGGAGGATGGATTGACTAGTATATTAACCATGTCAGGGGAAGCCTAGTCATGGTGATGTCCAAACTAGAAAAACCAGGCCAAGTTGTGAATGGACTTATTTAAATTATTTAAATTAAGTATTATTTTATATATTGATTTTTAGATGACCCGGTTTGTCTAATTCAGTCCGAACAGGGCCCGAACCAAATTTAAGCCCATGCAGGCATGTGGTGTGACCATGGTGGCCATGTAGACATATTTTATGTACTTAGAAATATTTTCTAAATTATTTTAGAACTTTATGTACAATTTCTAATTATTTAATTATTTGTATAATTATTGGTATTTTATTATTAAAAATATTTTGCAACACATTGTACAATTTTCTGGACTCAAATGAGGGTGTATGGTAAGTTCAACCATTGGACTATTTTTATTATTTTATTAAAGTTAATTTATGGTGACTAAATAAACAGATTTATTCTATTAGACATTATTATTATTATTATTATTTAGTTAATTTTATTGTCAAATGAATTTAACTATATATGTACATATGTTTAAATTGATTTTATATATGGATAGATAAGATTAAAATTTTCTTTTGAATTTGTGGATATTTTAGAGGTATATATATATGTATATATGTATATATATATATATATATATATATATATATATATATATATATATATATATAGATATATATATATATATATATATATAAGAGATAAGAAAAGAAGTTAAAAGATTTGTAAAAAAAAAAAAGCAATGAGTGGCCGGCCCCACCATGTGGGAACCGACCACCCAAACAAATGAAAGCAGCAGGAGCAGCTAGCTAGCCGCCCACCAAAAGAAATAAGCCACAGTAGCACCAACTTGTTGGCCGATTCCCCTTCCCCTTTATATATATATATATATATATATATATATATATATATATATAACTAAACCCTAATCAATTCTTCCATCTCTTCTTTCTTCTTCCTTCTTCCTCTCTCCTTCCTTCATCCTCCTCTTTCCTCGGTCGTGTCCGCAGCCACCGCAGTCCCGCGGCTACGGCAACAACATCAAACGACGAAGACAACGACAACAACAACAACAACAGTTTTAAACTCCGAAGTACACGACTTCTCCAATTAATTTCTCTGCCAATTTAAATCCGTTTTTAGATCCATAAATTCGTGTAAAAATCCCACATGACCCTCTTCAAGATCCCCAGGTGAATTTTGACATGACCATCCAACTTGCTCAAAAAATCGAGATGAAGTTGGAGAAAAACCACTTTCTTGGAATATTAAAAATTGTCTTAAAACACCAACTTGTCGACCACTTTTCTTTCTGTACAACAAGATTTTGTAGAGACTAATTAAAGATAGTCAAAGACAACATAACCGAGATTGTAACACATTTTCTGGATTCATTTTTCATCTTTTTGTAAAAAGTTACACGTGGTTAAAGTTTTACGAAAAATTGTAAATTCTGTTTTGAAAAATTAGAAAAACACCCCGATACGGCGTGCTCTCCGACAACCCGGGCGACGTGGTCGCGCACTCTACGCATCGAAAGGCGCGTATGGAGGTTGTCGATATATGGAAACTGACGAAACCCGATTTCGTTGCATGTGCGCGACGAAATCAGTGCGTATCTATCGAGATACCCCTGTATCGACCATTTGTAAATTAAGTCACAACTTCGTGTATACTCATCAAATTGCGACGAAACTTGCGCCATTGGACTCAAAATATTTTTCTGGTCCTGTAAGCCAAGTTTGGTTCAATTCTGAGAAGGTTGACTAGGACGCTATTTTGGCGGGCCCACAATCCTACTCAACGGGCAATTTTGTGCACTGCCCACCGAAATCCAAAATTGGACATACTATTGGGTTTGTCTCATCGAAAAAAATCTGTAGATATATAGTTTGACGACTTTAGAGACCGTAGATATTGACACATATTTCGGTGTAAAGCAGGTCCAATGGTGGACATCGTTTTGACCCAAAATTATGATTTTGCCCCTATTCCAGAATTTAACTTTTGGGTAGACATTTTCTGGACATATCTTTTATTCCAAACTCGTTCGTGATATTTGTTGCAGCATCAGGAGTCATCTGCGTGATTTGGCTTTTCTTGCTTTATTTATTTGCCGATTCGAGCTACTGGATTATTCTCTTTTGCACATAACCTTAGGCAAGATACCTTGCCATTATACTATTTACATCCAGTCTACATTTTATTACATATCACTGTTCATTATTTTCAGTTATTACAGTTCTTGATTTACTACATGCTCATTGATTATTAGTTACTTTGTTACTATCCTTTGATTGCATATGAACCTAGAGTTAGGGGACTACCATTTGTAGTGCATTACATATGCCTCGACACAGTTATACCACGAGGATGTGTGAGACAAATAGCATGTAGAGGTCCTTGCGTATGGGCTGATCCCCCATGTTCATGCGATAGGGCTAACTTCTATTAGAGGCAGGTTAGGAGACTTAGCAGTTAGTAGAGGTATATGAGACATGGTTGTGACTCTGTTAGGCATTGGATGGGAGGAACAGTTCCTTAACGTATGGGTCCTTTATGCACTTTCCTATTACATATCCTGCTGGCCTCTGACATTCGAGAAATGTTATGCTTTGAGGTCCCTGGTATCCTGATGGGGCCATACCTGAGATTACTGCTCCTGAGCCAGATGCTCATGCGTTGAAGGTTTATTCTTAAGTGCATGAACACAGTAGTACGGTTAGAATACCTTATTGTTGTCTTGTCACTTATATTCTTTGTGGCAATATTTTGTATTCAGTATTTATGGCATCTTCTTCCTGTATCTTGTTACGTCCCTCTGAGGACCTGGTTACCTCTCCATGTGTGTGCTTCTATAATATTGCAGGTGTTCTAGTCGAGGTCGTGATATTCTCTATTCATTTGCAGATGACGTGTCTTGGGTCTTTCTTTGCTACCCCCGCCAAATCATTTCCATTTTCATGTATATTTTTTCTTACTTGTTGGTAGAGATTGGTCTCCGTCCAACGTATTGTACAAAGACTTATTACAGTTGATTATATGATATATTTTATTCTTTATTTGTGGATGAGATTAGATTACTCTTGGTTTACTGGATTTTATAACTTATGTATTCATACGAGGTTTCCATATATTCGAGTATACTTCGTATGTATGCAGCTGGCATGGAAACGTACCTAGTCCTAAGTATTTTGAGACTGGGGCATTACATGTTTTTTATGGTGGCCCATGCAGGTCGAGTTCGTCACTTCGATTACGTAATTATACCGATGTGAGCCTGCAACATAGGATTAGAATCTAGGAATCTCATCCATACAGCTTGACCTCTTCCCTTGGCTTCAAATTCTGAACTCTCGTTCAACTTCCTTGAATTGCACCTTGCTTGATTCCTTTCTACCGTTGATTCTTATTTTCAACTAGGAAGATGACTACACTAGTATATGCTCATAGGTCACACATATGGCTAGAATGGTTATATTGGCAATTGGAATACATTCAAGACTCTAATTGAGTTAAAAAGGTTTTTTTAAGTGTGATTTAATAATTAGTAATTTGTAAAATAGGATATTACTAAGGAAAGTTTTAATCTTGAGATTTCTAAATAGTAAACACCATAGGATTGATACTGCAGGAAAAAAAAGCTAGATTCTTTATACCATTGATTTAAGAAATTGACTGGATTTTTGAGTTTTGATATTTATGAATTATGGGATTATAGTTATACATCTTTGAACAACTATAAAATTGATTTAATTTTTGAGTTGTGATATTTATGATTTATTGGGTTATAGCTACACAACTTTGAACAAATATAAAATTGATTTGATTTTTGAGTTGTGATATTTATGATTTATTGGATTATAGCTATACACCTTTGAACAGTTATAAACTTGGTTTGAAAATGATCTTAGATTTTAGTTGTGGCAGAAGAAAATATTTAAATTGAGTCGTACAAGTTACGGTTAATATGTTTATTAAAATTTTAAATTTTTTTTGGTAGAAGTAATGATTTCTAAATTTTTGGTTTAAAATATTTGAAAGTTATGAAAACAATTTTTGAGAATTTTTTGTTTATTTTAAATTGTGTCCTATGATTGAGGATTTACAAATCTATTTATATTTTGGTTTTTTAAAAAAATTGTGAATTTGGATATCAAATTTCATAAAAAATGATTTTATGACTGATAAGATTATTTAAAAATTTACTTTAATGTTGGATTGCTAATATCACAAATTTTGAAATAAAATAAAAATATATTAATGATGTGATAAGGTTGTTTTGATTGATCAAATAACGTTACCATTGAAAAGTTGTGATTATGTTGGAATGACTTAGTATGAATAGAAGTTATAATTGATGAGTGCATTAAAATATTGAGCTAAAATTTTGAGATTGCTTTGTATGTGCTAGAAATTTTTATTTGAGGAGCTATTAGTTTTTGTAGAGTTTCAAAGTTATGATTGATTATGGATATTTTATATATAGATTCATGATTTATGAACTCTTGAGTTTAAAGTTGAATTGAAAATGTAAAATTTTGAAAAAGTTAATAGTAACATGATAAAAAAAATTGCTTTGAGATTTATGAAAGTGATTTAAATTTCTATCATGATAAATTTGAACGACTTGGAGTGAATACAAATTTTGGTGGTTTATTTTTGAAAATTTTATTAAGAAAATTTTTGAGGAAACTTGAGTTAAAATCTTAATGGTAGGCCATCAAGATAGCTCCAATAAGATAGATGTACTCCACACTAATTGCCATATCACTCATGACCATGATATTAGTATGTACACAAGTGTTGTTAGTCATCTACCAAACTAGGTGACTGTATCTTAACATTGACTCACTCGACCTTCCCTCGTGACCTACTAACCGTTTGCAATTTGAATAATGAATTTATCGTTCCTTAACAGTATTCATTTTGGAGACTATCTTCTCTCTGGAACTGTATCCCTAAACATATTTTACTGGATTCTTAAATTTTATCTCATGCTTTAACTTGATCTCCTTTATTTTTGTGCATAAATTGTCACCCCATGAACTCCCACTTTCTATTTTTGATCTTTTGGCGTCCCTTACCGTGACTTGGATATTTGGAGTACAACACTAGACTTTTCCTTCCAACAAATTTAATATGTAAGACCTAGACGGGCACACCTTCATGTAAATATATCATGTTCCACTAAACATGTCTCCTTGTACTCTATTTTCTTGATATGACTTTCTGGTCAAAATAGCCAAACTATAACCTCTACCATAATACCAAAATACTTCCTGACTTCAATTAGAGACCCAACCTTGATTCAATCCTTTTGACCCGATATGGGAATATGTTCTACTAAATTACTTAATGCTTAACTTGTGTATTACCTTGATTACTTGACCCATTGTCTCCTCACACTACTAGTTTAACTCTTGTAAGTTGGATAGAATACCTCACGACCCATCAAACCCTTTGTCCTTGTGACCCATAGTGATGAGTTTACTTAGACTATGGAAGCTGAAGGATTCTAACCCATTTTGCCAACCAAGCCATAAGCAAGCAAACACTAGGACAATTGTAAAGGCCCACACTTCGGGTAAGACTTGATTTTAAAAGATCTTGGACTATTTAAAATTTCTTTCATCAGTACCTTCCTTGCTCATATTTTGACTATCTCATGCTGCTAATGTAGCTTCTGTTTTGCAAGCTTATTTCGTTATCAAGCTTGATCATGGCATATTTTATTGGGTGCACCCACTAACATATTGTCTAATCAGAACCGGTGCATGATGGTCTGATCAACCTATTGCACTTTGGTTCGCTATTTTATGTATTATTCTACGTGGATGGAGACATAGTTAAACTTGCCTTAGAGTCTCATCCGCGACAGCCCTGGCAATTCTCTTTTGAATTATTTTTGTCGCCTATGAACCCGGTATTCGTATTCAATCGTACCGTCTTTGAAACCTTTGTTGTTCTTACTTTACTTATATTAAAAAGACCAGACACTGTATATGATAGATAGATGCAAGATAACACCTTTAGTTTCCCTATCAGTTATTTATACACAAATGTAGATAGCCACCGGCCGACTCATGTGGCTATATCCTCGCCTTTAACTACTCCTCATTTTCTTAACCCCAGAAATATTATCGTGCCCTTCCAATTATTCTTGAGCACTCGAGAATGATTCTAATCATTCACTTAAATCAAACTCTCAATCGAGGCGATTAGTCTCCAGTTTCTCTCAGGAACCATATCTACCAAATGTCTATTTATCCTCTTTGATGTACTAAATTTCTCACTATTTTTTGGGTTATTAAATTTTGTCACCTTCATTAACAACCCTTATTCCATTCCACAACCCTGATGTGTTTTCGCATATACCGAGTTCAAATTTTTCTAATACATGTTTGTGTTGAACGTCGTTTCCTCGCCTCCTTCAAATTTAACCGCATTTTGTTAATGATGAACTCTTTATATCCCTCAACCCTACCTACCCTATTATTCCTAAATTTCGAGGATGAAATTCTTGTAAGTTGGGTAGGATGTAAAACCCCTAAAAAAATTTATTATTTTACTAGACTTAAAAATGAATTTATACAATTTTTTGGTTTTTATTAATTATTAAAAAAATAACCTTAGCCATTGTTGAGTTTTGGAGCACTAGACGACATGACCTTTAGCACGGAAGTTGTAGCAGTGTGCCCTGACTAGTATATTAACCATGCCAGGGAAAGCCTAGTCATGGTGATGTCGAAACTAGGAAAATCAGGCCAAGTTGTGAATGGACTTATTTAAATTATTTTAATTAAATATTATTTTATATATTGATTTTTAGATGACCCGGTTTGTCCAATTCAGTCCAAACAGGGCCCAAACCAAATTTAAGCCCATGCAGGCATGTGGTGTGACCTAGGTGGCCATGTAGACATATTTTAGGTACTTAGAAATATTTCCTAAATTATTTTAGAACTTTATGTACAATTCCTAATTATTTAATTATTTATACAATTATTGGTATTTTATTATTAAAAATATTTTGTAACACGTTGTACAATTTTCTGGACTCAAATGAGGGTGTGTGGTAAGTTCACCCATTGGACTATTTTATTATTTTATTAAAGTTAATTTATGGTGACTAAATAAACAGATTTATTCTATTAGATATTATTATTATTATTTAGTTAATTTTATTGTTAAATGAATTTAACTATATATGTACATATGTTTAAATTGATTTTATATACGGGTAGATAAGATTAAAATTTTCTTTTGAATTTGTCGAGATTTTGGAGGTATATATATAGATATGTACATATATATATATATATAGGTATATATAAAAGAGATAAGAAAAGAAGTTAAGAGATTTATAAAAAAAGAAGAAGCAATGAGTGGTCGGCCCCACCATGTGGGAACCGACCACCCAAACAAATGAAAGCAACAGGAGCAGCTAGCTAGCCGCCCACCAAAAAAAATAAGCCACAGTAGCACCAACTTGTTGGCCGATCCCCCTTCCCCTTTATATATATATATATATATATATATATATATATATATATATTTTTTTTTTTTTTTTTTTTTTTTTTTCTTGTTGGCCGATCCCCCTTCCCCTGTATGTATATATATATATATACATACATATATATATAACTAAACCCTAATCAATTCTCCCATCTCTTCTTCCTTCTTCCTTTCTCCTTCCTTCTTCCTCTCTCCTTTCTTCATTCTTCTCTCTCCTCGACCGTGTTCGCAGCCACCGCAGTCCCGCAGCTATGGCAACAGCATCAAACGACGATGACGACGACAATAACAACAACAACAGTTTTAAACTCCGAGGTACCCGACTTCTCCAATTAATTTCTCTACCAATTTAAATCTGTTTTTAGATCCATAAATTCGTGTAGAATGCCCACATGATCCTCTTCGAGATCCCCTAAGTGGATTTTGACATGTCCGTCCAACTTGCTCAAAAAATCGAGACGAAGTTGGAGAAAAACTATTTTTCTAGAATATTAAAAACTGTCTTAAAACACCAACTTGTCGGCCATTTTTCTTTCTATACAATAGGATTTTGTAGAGATTAATTAAAGACAGTCAAAGACAACATAACCGAGATTATAACGCACCTTCTGGATTCACTTTTTATTTAGTGTGTAAAAAGTTACACATGGTTAAAGTTTCACAAAAAATTATAAATTTTGTTTTCAAAAATTAGAAAACCCCGACAACCCGGGCGACGTGGTCGCGCACTCTACGAATTGAAAGGTGCATATGGATGTTGTCGATGTATGGGAACTGATGGAACCTGATTTCGTTGCATGTGCACGACGAAATCAGTACGTATTTATCGAGATACCCCTGTATCGACCCTTTGCAAAATAAGTCACAACTTCGTGTACACTCATCAAATCGTGACATAACTTACGCCATTGGATAATAAATATTTTTCTGGTCCTGTGAGCCAAGTTTGGTTCAATTCTGAGAAGGTTGACTAGGGCACTATTTTGGCGGGCACATAATCTCACTCAACGGGCAATTTTGTGTACCGTCCATCGAAATCCAAAATTGGACATACCGTTGGGTTCATCACATCAAAACAAATCTGTAGACATATCATTTGATGACTTTAGAGACCGTAGATATTAACACACATTTCGGTGTAAAGCGGGTCCAACGGTGGACATCGTTTTGACCCGAAATTATGATTTTGCTCCTGTTCCAGAATTTAACTTTTGGGCAGGCATTTTCTAGATATATCTTTTATTTCAAACTCGTTCGTGATGTTTGTTACAGCATCTGGAGTCATCTGCAGAATTTGGCTTTTCTTGCTTTGTTTATTTGCCGGTTCGAGCTACTGGATTATTAACTTTTGCACATAACCACAGGCAAGATACCTTGCCATTATACTGTTTACATTCAGTCTGTATTTTACTACATATCATTATTCATTATTTCCAGTTATTATAGTTCTTGATTTACTATATGCTCAGTGATTATTAGTTACTTTATTACTATCCTTTGATTGCATATGAACCTAGAGTTAGGGGACTACCGTTTGTAGTGTATTGCATATGCCTCGACACAGTTGTACCACGAGGATATGTGAGACGAGTAGCATATAGAGGTCCTTGCGTATGGGCTGATCCCCCTTGTGCATGAGATAGGGCTAACTGCTAATAGAGGCAGGTTAGGAGACTTAGCAGTTAGTAGAGGTATATGAGATATGGTTGTGACTCTGTTAGGCATTGGGTAGGAAGAACAGTTCCCTAACGTATGGGTCCTTTATGCACTTTCCTATTACTGATCCTGCTGGCCTCTGACATTCGAATAATGTTAAGCTTTGAGGTCCCTGGTATCCTGATGGGGCCATACCTGAGATTACTGCTCCTGAGCCAGATGCTCATACGTTGGAGGTTTGTTCTTAACTGCATGAACACAGTAGTACGGTTAGATTACCTTATTGTTGTCTTGTCACTTATATTTTTTGTGGCAATATTTTGTATTCAGTATTTATGGCATGTTCTTCTTGTATCTTGTTACGTCCCTCTGAGGACCTAGTTATCTCTCCAGGTGTGTGCTTCTGTAATATTGCAGGTGTTCTAATCGAGGTCGCGATCTTCTCTATTCATTCGGAGATGACGTGTCTTGGGTCTTTCTTTGCTACCCCGCCAAATCATATCTGTTTCCATGTATATTTTTTCTTACTTGTTTGTAATGACCAGTCCCAAAATACGTAGGACTGGGAACGTAGACATTCCAGCTGTATTCATATGAAGTACACCCCAATATATGAAAATCTTATATGAATACATAAGCTGTAAAATACAGTAGAACCATAACTAATCGCATCCACGCAAAATAAATAAATAAAAGACATCATATAAAGATAATGAATTGTCTTGATACAATATGTTGGGTGGAGACAAATCCACTACCAACAAGTAAAGGAAAAATACATGAGAGAATAAATGATTTTTGGCGAGCGTAGCGAAGACGATCCAAGTGCAATCATCCTCGAGAAATAGCAATGAACACGGCTAGAGCTAAAGCACCTACGAAAGACAATAGCACACACCTGGGGAGATAACCAGGTCCTCAGAGGGACGTAACAAGACACATAATATCATGCCATATAAACTGAATAAATATTGCTCAAATAAATAAGTCAATCGAATTATAACATGGTCCAATACGTACCTACTGAACGATACCATCCTCCCAACCAAACAAGGACAGGAGATGGTAAACTAATTCACGGTAGCGTATCTTTCCATGCTATGAATCCAATATGGTATCCGGACCCCAACAAGGTTCAATACCTTCTCATCGAAGTAGTAAGCCACACCTACAACCATACAAGGACAAGATGTGACGAACTAATCCGCGATAAGTTATTGTTCCAAGCCACGGTCAGATACAAGTACCGAAACCAAAAGTACTCGTACCTAACGGATAAAGGTAGCCTACCGTTCTCAGTGAAATGTAGTTAAGAACAATCCTTCCTACGCATGGGCCCTGGCTGAATAGGATCGGCGTAGTCCCCCTTTGGGCACCAGAGGCCCCATCAGTAAGAGCATGACATTCCGCAGAATCGTCAGTGGCCGTCAGTAATCATGGGTCATCAATCCCGTATCTCCAGCGGAGAGTCCGGGTCACAAGGAAAGTGCATCGAAGCCCATACGCTAAGAAATTGTCCTCCCCGCCCAATGCCTACTGTGTTGTATCCACAACACAAAAACTACTATAACCGCTAAGTCAAACTAGCATGCAATCTCTATTAGCGGTTATTCCTATCGCACGACTTGTACGTACTGGTAGCCAGCCAATCATGCACTTCCGTGTCCTATATGCGACACACAACTTCGTGTTACAACGTATCAAGGCCAATGAATGCAACACACAAGGTGGTCCCTTAAATCTAGGTTTAATGCGTAAGAAAAATAATACATAGCAGGAAAAATGAACAGTAAGTTCTGACTGGTTAAGCCATGTATCACAATTTATTTTGCATAATAAAAATAATACTAATGCATGAAATATGAGCTAAAATAAATAAACAGCAAATGGCAAGGTGTCTTGCCTGGTAGTACGCCTGGTGTGCTGCGATAATCACGGTGGCATGAACTGCGACTTTGGTGACAACAACTATGCATGGTGATCTCGGGTGGTGGCACGGACAGTTCCATTGGGTTCAGAAGGGTCAAATTAGTTAGGGACGATATAAATAAGCTCGAGATTTGGAAGAAGATAAGAAACGAACGATTGATTATGGATAAGGTTATATAATCGAAGAAAATTTATAGAAATAACTATATATAACTATTTTTGAAAAATATATCTATTATATTTAAAAATAACTATATTTCTATTAGTAAAACAGTTTTAGATAAAATACTTGAAAATCATAAAAATCATCTTTATATCAAAACTATAACTTGCTTGCAGAAAATATTACAACCATATTTACTACCATAAAATATATAATAATCAAAACCTTAAACCCGATTGAAATTACAGGTAGGGCCAAGCCCAATACTATATATTTATCACAAATACAATCTTTTAATATATAGTTATATATAATATCATTAAGAGCAAATGTCATAAAGATCAATATTCCTAAATAATAAACCCTAATAACAACAGTAGCAACTCTAAATGATTTTTAATATATGGCACAATCGTTTCTTTTGTAAAATATAACAATAATAATAATAATAATGATAATAATAATAATAATAATAATAAGCTAATAATAATAGTAAGTAACAGTAAAACAAAAATATAATAAATAAATAATAATAATAAAAAATAATAATAATAATAATAATAATAATAATAACACAGCCAAATTAACTAAACAAAACTGAAACAACAGAAGAAACAAAAAAATAACATCAAAACGATAAAGTAACCCAGCAAGGGCTCTGTTCCTTATTAGGAAAGAGGGAGAAGAGGACCGAGAGTAGAGAGAGAGAGAGGACGGTGGAAACGGAAGGGAGAGAGGAAGAGAAAGAGCGGGGAAGAGTTCGGCGAGGGGCTGTGTCAGGCTCCGACGGAAGGCGGCGGGGAGATGTGGGAGAGGGGGTTCTCGCGCGCGGGGAGCTGATGGTGGCAGCCACTCGGCGGCGCGGCGGTTTTGATCGGGGTTCGTCGGAGGGGGTTTCGAGAAGGGTTTCGGCCGGCTGGGGGTCGATTGGTCCGGCGGAGGTACGGGGTGGTCCGGTGGAGGAAGGGGACGCAGAGCGGAAGGGTCGGTCGGCTGGAGACATGGGTGGGCAAGCGCGGCGGTTGCCGGAGGCTGTGAGGAGGCTAGGGCACGCCGGCGGCCGTCAGCTCCCACGGTGGCCGGCGCTCGTGGCGAAGGAAGCACGCGCAAGCGGCGATGGAGCGCTGTTGTGGGGATCGCGGCACGCCAGGGAGGAGGCGGCACGAGTGCGGCTCCGGGCGGAGCTTACGAGAAGACGCGGCGGCCAGGTGAGGGTTTCGATTTTTCCTTGGTCTTTGCTTTTGGGCGGTGGTGGATGTTACTGATGGTGGTGTCGGGGCTGCCGCGGCAGTGGCAGCGGTGGTGGTGTTTCGGATGGTGACCACGATGGTGGTTTGTGACCGAGATGGTGGCGGTGGTGCTGACAGTGGGGAGGGCCGTGATGAAGGCTGTGGTGGTGGTGATTCCTAGGTCGGGGTATTGCCGGTGGTGGATGTCGTGGAGTTTGGTGAGGATGATGATGGTGGAAGTGGTCATGGTGGTGTTGGTTGGTCAGGGGAAGTTGGGGCGTGGCCGGCACGACGGTAAGGACAGTGTTGTCGGGGTGTTTGGCCAGGGATATACAGGGCCGTAGAGGATGGTGTCTAGTGGCGGCCACGGCTGAGGCGACACCGAGGAGCAGTTTAGGATTATGGCGAGGATTTTCTCTGGTTGTACCGTCTGTTGTCAGGATGTCTGACACGGACATAGGAATTAGAGTTTAGGGATTTGGATGTGTCCGAGTGTGTCGGACGGAAAGAATCATATGTATATGTAAAGGAAGATAAGTAGTGGATGGGACACGGACACGGTCACGGACACGATGCACTCACTTTTGGTTGTGGAGAATTGGCTTGTGGAAAAATAATGGATGAGTACCTGCCTATTTATAGGATGTGGAATTCCCATTAAGATAAGGATTATGATATTTAAACCCAATTTAATTTAAAGCAATAATCAAATCCAAATTCAAATTAAATCTAATTTAGATCTAATTAAATTTAGATCCTTTAGTTTAAAACCAAATGAGATAATTCAAATTCCAAATCTAGATATTAATTTAATCTATTTAAATAATCCAAAAATTAAATCAAGATTTAAATTGCAACAATATTTTGTTTTCCAAAAATACCAATAATAATAATTTCGAAAATAATAAATATTTTTAAATATCTTTTTGAATAATAAAATATTAATATTAATAAATCTCGAAAATTACATCTTTATTTAAAATAGACTAATAAATAATTATGAAATATATCTATGCACAAATAATGCATACATGATTATGCTTTTTCTAGTATACAATAAAATATTATTTATGATTAATAACTGCTAAAAACAAAATACCTTTTATAGCAAGAATAGAAATTATATATAATATTTTAAAAGTGTATAAAAATAAAAAATATTTTTCTAAGATATGTACGCTCGCACATATTCGCATTCGACGAGCAAGAAAATAAAATTTCGTGCACGACGTACAATATGACTACGCGACGTACAATAGAAGTAAAAAAATTAATCAGTACCAAAATCAATAAAAAAAATATAGTAGAAATTTAGGGGGTTTACATTGTTGGTAGTGGATTTGTCTCTGTCCAACATATTATACAAAGACTTATTACAGTTGATTATATGATATCTTTTATTCTTCATTTGTGGATGAGATTCGATTACTCTTGGTTTACTACATTTTACAGCTTATGTATTCATACGAAATTTTCATATATTGGAGTATACTTCGTATGTATGCAGCTAGCATGGAAACGTACCTAGTCCTAAGTATTTTGGGACTGGGGCGTTACATAAGTCTTCCCCGATCGCGTCTCGCCAGATAGAACCTCGTAGATGGAGGAGGATACCATATGGCATGGCTTGAATTTCTTGTCCCTTTTTGCTTTGGGAGGTGCTACCCCCTGCGTCGTTTGAGTGGGACCAAGGTTGAGTTACGAGCTGGTGGTAGGTTGACGACTTCCATCATCGCCTTGGGGATCGAGACCACGTCGTCTGGGACTTCTGTATGAGAAAAGTTGCGAAACTGTAGAGAGATCATATTAGCAGATACGACCTTGTCTTCAGCTTCGAGGTTGATCACTTGGCTGTTGGTAAAGTGTTGTATCTTCTTCTTCAGGACAATGCAGTCCTTGGTGCAGTGATGCACGTGCTGATGATAGAGACAATACTTGGGATTATTGAATTGGCTCGTCTCTGCAGGACGTCGTGGTGGAGGCAATGTCAGCTTATTACCCATCGTCAATGTGTAGAAGATGGTAATGACATCGTCTTCGTCAAAGGAGAAGGTCTCCTTAGGCTTGTCGGAGGCGCCCTGAGAATTGGAAGCTCCTTTGGATGTGTCGACTTTCAGAACTTCTTTCCTTTTATCCCCACGAACAGGGATAGTTTGAGGATGCTTTTCCTTATCTTCGGATTTGGGTGTCTTCAACCGAGTAGTTCCAAGTTATGAACGTTATTTTCAGCAGCATCAGCAGCCCCAATGGAAGCAGGCCATGTATCATACTTATGTATACCTAGACAAAACTTCACTGTATGAAGTTATGTCGACAAGTATCCTTAAGTTCTGAGTCTGGTATGCCGAAGGGCATCTTCAGTGCTAGCGCCTGAAGCGTTCTATAAAGGCGATGACAGACTCAGTCCTCCTATGTTTGGTTTCGATGAGAGTGGACATACTAACATGCATGCCCCTCTCGTAAAACTTGTTGAGGAACAACCTCACCAAGTCTTTGAATGAATTGATACACCCGTCAGGCAGACTGCAGAACCATTCGAAGGCTACCCCCTGCAAGGTGCTAATAAACAGTTTCGACAGGAATGGATCGTCTCTGGGTAAGTGCAGAGTCTGCGTGTTGAAGTATGTCATGTGCTGACAGGGAGAAGTCAAACCGTCAAATGAGTTCAGCGTCAGCGACTTGTAGTTAGGAGGGCAAGTAGCGTTCTCCCACTCACGGGGATACAGTTGAGATATCTCCATCTTCTGAAGCTTGTCTTTGTACGAGATGGTGTCGAGACGAGCGACCAAGGAATCAATTGCGTCCTATTTATTGAGCAGGTGTTAGGAAACGGCTGTTGAACGGTTGTCAGGCGTTGTTGGTGAAGGACCACCCCCGAGATTTGTAAGATTTGGAGGAGACACAACGGAATGATACTCCTTTTGTAGTGAAAGAGAGTTGCTGCTGTGAGCCGGACTAGTGTGAGCCAAGATATTTTGTTGAGGTGGAGGAACAACCCCAGCATCTTGAACCGCCATGATACTGGTAAGCATATCGGTGATCTTGGCGAATGGTATTTCAAGACCCTTTAGCCGTTTGTTGGTCTGGTCACTAGCTTCTTCAGGTCTTTATCCGTCTATCATGTATGTAGATAACATGCGGAGATGAACTGAGGAAATAGTACAACTGTTGTTGATACTGTCTGTCTCTGAGTCGGTAAGTCCTTCGTCTTCAAGTAGATAGTCGCCATCGGATTCTGAGGGATCATCGTCCTCTGGAAGGCTACCCCCAGTTTGGGGGTCATCTGCTTCAGATTCTGAGGGAATGCTACCCCCGGCTGGGAAATCTTCGTCGTCCATACAAAATCTTGCCTTTGATCGAGTGCCCATATAAACTCCTTCAGATGTGACAGCCTGTTGGCTATCTGTTGGTAGACTTCTCCTTCTTCTTCTCACAGAGCTAAGAGAAAAAGTTGGGTTCATAGTCCACCATCTTTGATTGGGGCTTCTGTAAGGGGGACCCCATGAAGCCATGTTAGATGAAACACATAGTAGCTTCTCATCGTCAGAGAAGTGTAGTCGCTAAAACACAAACTTTCTCTGAGGCACTCTTGTTGCTTCGGAGAAACAACAGTTGATAACAATACTGGTGCACGGAAGTGCACTATGAATTGTTATGTTCTCCCTCGCTTTACGCTTATGATTTATCATGTCGTACAAGTCAGCAAAAGGGAGTTTTGTCTTACAACCCATGTTGCATGCATCGTCGAGCTTTGCATGCAGGTTCGTAAGGAGAGTAGGCGCATCCAGACTTAGTTCATGTGCAGGGGCAACCCCCACACCTAAGTTCTGTCATGTCCTTGAAGACATCCCCGTGCTATAGGCGTTGGGGCCTGACTTTTTGCTGTGGGCGCATAGGACTTGGAGACTGGGCTTGGGTGCATGCTTTTTGACAGCATGTTTGAGCCGCCTTGATGTGGGCGCATAGTATGGATCCAGAGAGCCTAGGCGCATAGCCTTGGGCGCATGACTCCGAATGCCCAGCCTGCTGAAGACAAAAGTGTACTAGTTGAGGCTATGCGCCCAAGCACTCCCTTGGGTGCATGGCGTTGGGTGCATGCTTGGTGGAGCAGTACTATTTTCTTCCAGTTTTACCTTCTTCGTTCGCGAGCCTCGCCGGGTTTGGCCAAAGTGCCGCACACCCCGATTCTTGGCATCGTAGTGTTTTCCTCTGCCAAGTCTCGAGTGTTGATTACTCTGTTTTTGGTTGTGGAGGGAAGAAGTCACTGGGCTAGTAGAGCCCGGAGCGGTGTGAGCCTTCTCCATTTGGGGGACTTCTGTAGCAGAGTCATGCGCCCATGTGACAGAGTCCTCCAGCTACATATTTGCTATGACACTAGCAGGATATACGCAGCGAACCTTCGCAAGCCAAGTCTTGCGAGACTTGTTTCGCTTTGCTGATTTTGAGGCAGTAGAGCCGTCCCTCGAGAGCATCTCTTCGAACGCCTACTGGTCGAACTTTACGATCAGCATCTTCTGGGTACTCCCCAATTTGTCGGTATCGGATTGCGTCACCACCTTCTCATCAGAGAAAAAGGTAGTCCGATACCGACAAAGTGGGATGTACTCAGAAGATGCTGATCGTAAAGTTCGACCAGTAGGTGTTCGAAAAGATGCTCTTGAGGGACGGCTCTACTCCCTCAAAATCTGTAAAGCCAAACAAGTCTCACAAGACTTGGCTTCCGAAGGCTCGCTGTGCATATCATGCTAGTGTTATAGCGGATATGCTACTGGAGGACTCTGTCACATGGGCGCATGACTCTGCCACAGAAGTCCCCCAAATAGATAAGGCTCACACCGTTCCGGGCTCTACTAGCCTAGTGACTTCTTCCCTCCACAACCAACAACAGAGTGTTCAACACTCAAGACTTGGCAGAGGAAAATACTACGATGCCAAGAATCGGGGTGTGCGACACTCTAGCCAAACCCGACGAGGCTCGCAAACGAAGGAGGCAAAACTGGAAGAAAATAGCGCTACTCCACCTAGCAAGCGCCCAAAACCTTGTGCCCAAGGGAGTTCTTAGGCGCGTAGCCCCAACCAGAACACTTCTGTCTTCAGCAGGCTGGGTATTCAGAGACATGCGCCCAAGGCTATGCGCCCAGGCTCTTTGGATCCATACTATGCGCCCACATCAAGGAGGCTCAAACATGCGGTCAAGAAGCTTGCGCCCAAGCTCAGTCTCCAAGGCCTATGCGCCTACAGCAAAAAGATAGGCCCTAACACGTATAGCACAGGGCTGTCTTCAAGGACATCACAGAACTTAGGTGTGGGGGTTGCCCCTGTACATAAACTAAGTCTGGATGCGCCTACTCTCCTTATGAACCCGCATGCAAAGCTCGACGATGCATACAACATCGATTGTAAGACAAATGTCTCTTCCCCTGATATGCGTGACATGATAAATCATAAGCGTAAAGCGAGGGAGAACATAACAATTCATAGTGCACATCCGTGCACCAGTATTGTTATCAACTATTGTTGCTCCAAAGCAACAAGAGTGCCTCAGAGAAAGTCCGTGTTTCGGTAGCTGTACTTCTCTGACGACGAGAAACTACTATGTGTTTCATCCAACATGGCTTCATGGGGTCCCCCTTAAGGAAGCCCCAAGCAAACACGGTGGACTACGAACCCAACTTTTTATCTTAGCTCCGCGAGAAGAAGAAGGAGAAGTCTACCAACAGATAGCCAATAGGCTGTCACATTCGAAGGAGTTTATATGGGCACTCGATCAAAGGCAAGATTCCGTATGGACGACGAAGATTCCCAAGCCGGGGGTTGTATTTCCTCAGAATCTGAAGCAGATGACCCCCACACTGGGGGTAGCCTTCCAGAGGACGATGATCCCTCCGAATCCGATGGCGACTATCTACCTCCTCTACCTGAAGACGAAGGACTTGCCCACTCAGAGACGGACAGTATCAGCACCAGTTGTACTGTTTCCTCTGTTCATCGCCGTATGTTATCTACATACATGACGGACGAAAAAAGACCTGAAGAAGCTAGTGACCAGACCAGCAAACGGCTAGAGGGTCTTGAAACAGCATTCGCCAAGATCACCGATATGCTTACCAGTATCATGGCAGTTCAAGCTGCTGGGGCTGTTCCTCCACCTCAACAAAATGTCTCGGCTCATGCTAGTCCGGCTCACAGCAACAACCCTCCTTTACTACAAAAGGAGTATCATTCCGTTGCGTCTCCTCCAAATCTTGCAAATCCCGGGGTGGTCCTTCGCCAACAATGCCTGACAACCGTTCAGCAGCCGTTTCCCAATACTTGCTCAATCAACAGGATGCAATTGATTCCTTGGTCGCTCGCCTCGACACCATCTCGCACAAAGATGAGCTTCAGAAAATAGGGATATCTCAACCGTATCCCCCTGAGTGGGAGAACGCTACTTGCCCTCCTAACTACTGAAGAACAGATGGCAACTCTAGAGGGGGGTGAATAGAGTTTATAGCGATAATAGCCAATTAAAAAATTAAAACTCTTTTACAATCTAAGAATAATCAGAGTAAGTGCGAAAATAAATAAGGAGCAAGAAAGCATACGCAAACACAGCCGATTTTAACCTGGTTTCCCTCGTGGAGGACTAGTCCAGGCCTGAGAACTCTAGCTCAGGATTAAATCTACTATTTATGAAATAGTAGTTACACCCCGTGCCTTTTCTTTAGAAGAGCACGTCAACTTCTTACAAAGGATCGTAGTGGTGATGCTTGGAATTTTCCAAGCGACTTCTTGAACTCTTGTACAAGACTCCTAACTGAGAGATGCTGAGCACTCGAGACTTAGGAAGCTTGTGGCTAGTAGATGAAGAAGGGTATGGCTTATATTGAGCTTAAGAGAGAAGAGAAGAGAAGATCGGATAGATAAAAATGAGAGAATTCTTGGCCTATTTATAGGTTTTTTGCAGGAAAAATTCGGCCAGAATTCTGGTAGGAATTTCAAAATTTTGGCCGTTGGACAACTAGCAACCAGCCAACCCTAAAAATTAGGGTGCTAATTTTTAGGGGACAGAGTTCAGCCCGAACTCTGTGTGGAAGCAGAGTTCGGCCCGAACTCTGTCTCCAGAGCACAGAATAGGTCTAAGGTCCAATGGGCTTATTTTGGATGTGGAGCTTTATGGATTTTGGATAGGTTATGGGTTTAGTCTCAAGAGCTCAGCACAACTCAGCTTACAATCATTTTAGACTCAATAAATATAAAAGTACAGACTCAAAAATGACTTTCATTTGCAAAACTGAGCTGTCGTCTGGCTTGAGTTGGATGTAGTCGTCGTGTGTCGTATTGAAATATTACAAGTATTATTTAGGCAATGTTATCAATATTTGGTTGACTGTGACTTTGTGTCAACAATCTCCCCCATATTGATAATTGACAAAAATAATAATTGTATATTCAATATTCATACCTGGACACATGAGACGACAAAAAATATATCTCCCCCATAATTAGTGCCGAGCTTAAGAATAGCTCCCCCGTAAACAATGATGTGAATCTTGTTGGCCTGTTAAGAATATTCTTCCAAAAGCACATATAAACCAAAAGCATATATAAAAACAGAATATGCACATATCTCCCCCTTTTGGCATTTAGCAATATGAGATAACAAATAATTAACTGGCAAACACACCCAAAGGAGAAGAAACTGCATATGAACTAAGATAATGACCAAATGTCGCAAGAGTCATATAAATTGATAGTAGAACTACCAAAGTCTCAAAGGTCACAACTCATAATAAGTCTACTACAAACCAAGTACATAAAAGCAACTAAAGCAAAAAGCATAAACCATAATCTAAGATCCTCAGTAGCAGCATCAAGAGTAGTCCATATCCATCATCGAACATGAGAGGGCCCGGCGCCGTCTGATGGATCAGTAAAGGAGCGACGTGGGTCCATAAATGCCACATTCGGATCCATGTAGCGACGAACCCAAGGGTCATCAATACGAAATCCCTCACGATCGGGGTCTCGCTCCATAGGAATGGGCATGGAAGGATGGCGAGACATGGAATACCGAATGTCATGCAGCGAGTTGCTGATAGCACTCATCTACAAAGTTGTCCGATAATCCAGCTGAGTCCATCGATCGTCCTCCAAAGTGAAGCGATCTCGGAGCATGGTCTGAAGAGACTCAAGAGTGGCAGGAGGAGGAGGAGGATCCTGTCCAAGAGGAGGGGCATCTGGCTCATCATCAGAATGCTCAGACACTACTGGTAAGCCAATGGCCGCCTGAAGCCTCCTTGCCTTAGAGAGGAAGGCAGGGACAGGTAAGAATGGACACTCATCAAGGGGTACATGAAATGCACGAAAGATCATAGGAAGGTATAATGCATAAACCAAGGATCTTGGTTTCTTCCTACTGTTGATCATCCAATCCATCATTGTGCGTGGAAGATTAAAGGGAACATAGAAGTGGAGATGGTACAATGTTGAGATCTCAAAATAAGTGACTTCATCGGTAGAACCCGCTTTAGGTAGAATGGTGTTGAATATGATCCGATGAAGTTCAAAGAAATAGGAATTAAGGAATTTAGCCAAAAGCTTACGAGGACGTGTGTTAGGACTACACAAGTCGTCCTTGAAGCTTTCAAGTGAAATTCCTTCGGGAAATTGAAATGATTTAGCTTCTACAAGCTTTTCCCAAGAATTAGGTTCTTGAAGCTCAAGATATTCGGCCAATTCAAAATCAACAAAGTAGATATCAATTCCCGCAACTCGTGAATAAATATGAGTGTCATCATGGGTTAAGTTGCAGTAAAACATTTGAATGGCACTACGATAAATGACCGAATTTGTGGTAACAAGTTCAAGGCAAAGGTCATGAAATAGTACATCAAATTGTGAGAATATAGTAAAGTTGATGGGGTGTCCTGCAAACACTGGACGTGTCCGAAAATTACTAAACCAATCATTTGAGGCGTCTAGTAATACAAAAATTTGGTCATCGTAAGTGTTTGGATCATGTGGACGTAGAGGATTAAACAACGGATGGATTTGTTGTCCAGTGGCCGGTGCAATGGGTGGTGCAACGGGCAGTTCCACGCGTGGAGGAGCATTCGACGAGGATGCTCCCTCTGTCCGAAGTCTCTTTCCGCGGTTGAACAGACGAGGAGCCATAATACAATAGATAATGAAAGAAATTGAGATATAGAAAAGTAAGGAATTATACCTCAAACTAGTGATGAACAATGAAAGAGTCTTCTCCTTGAGTTTGGGGAAGAATGGAGCTCCAGAAAGGAGAAATTAGGATTAGGGTTTTGAGAGACTTGAGTTGGAGAAGTGGAGAAGGTGGTAATGAGGAAGGAGAGGGAAGAGAAACCGAAAATATGGTGAGGGTTTCTCTTGTTCGGAGCAAATCATGGCCATTGGATCTAACTTTTGATCAACGGCTGGGACTGTTCCCGGTTCTGGAACGGTCAGGCCGAATTCAGCCCGAACTCTGGTAGGGGCATAGTTCGGCCCGAATTTCGGGTCCTGGTCGCAGAACAGGAATCAGGCAAAAAAGTGAAAAATATGGTTAAGTAAAAGAAAAACCAATATAAGACATGAGTAATTACAGAAAAGATCCAATAGGTAAACAAAAGAATAATAGATAGTGAGTTTAAAGCAGCAATATGAAGTTGAAAAAATAGTATTTCAGCAAGTGATAAATGAAAATGAACTGTATAATAAACAAGGAATTATATCATAATTCAATATTTTGAAGCTGCCATGGGTTAGCTGCAGGGGCCGGATCCCAGCTAGCGGTAGTCCTGAGGACTAGTGCACCGTGTCGCTTAGGCTTTTATGCCTTGTTGTCAGAAGGACCCTTTCGGCTTGTACCCAAAGCAAGTTCATCATAAGAGAATCAAGATATACTCGATATTTACGCAGGTTTATTTTAATTTACAACAGCTTCATCTAAAATTCTAAGTTTACGACAAAAAAATTGAAGCGCTCTTCGGATAATTGTTTTGTGAAGAAATCTGCTAACTGATGATCAGTGTCAATAAATTCTAAGTTAATCGTGCCATTTTGCTGATGATCACGCAAAAAGTGGTGACGTATTTCAATGTGCTTCGTGCTTGAGTGACAAATGGGGTTCTTAGTAAGATTTATAGCACTAGTATTGTCATAAAATATTGGAATATGCATGAAAGATAAGTTGTAGTCTTCAAGGGTTTGCTTCATCCACAGAATTTGTGCACAGCAACGCCCAGCTGCGATGTATTCAGCTTCTGTTGTGGATAGTGCGACAGAATTCTGCTTTTTGCTAAACCAAGAGACTAAAGTCTTTCCTAATAAATGACACGTGCCGTTCGTACTTTTACGGTCAACCTTGCATCCAGCGAAGTCAGCATCAGAGTAACCAATGAGGTCAAATGATGTTGACTTGGTATACCATAGGCCCACTGTAATCGTACCCTTAAGGTATCGAAAGATACGCTTAACCGCGATCATGTGTGATTCCTTAGGATTTGCTTGATATCTAGCAAATAGGCAAACACTAAATATAATATCAGGACGACTAGCAGTAAGGTAAAGTAGACTGTCTATCATACCTTGATACTTACGTTGATCTACGGGTTTGTCGCTATCATCTGGTTCGAGTTTGGTTGAAGTAGCCATAGGAGTGCTGATTGGTTTGACGTTGTCAAGGTCGAATTTCTTCAGCATGTCCTTTGTATACTTCGATTGACAGATGAAGGTTCCATTAGACATTTGTTTGACTTACAGCCCAAGAAAGTAGTTGAGCTCCCCCATTATGCTCATCTCAAACTCGGTCTGCATACACTTGGCAAAATCTTGACAAAGGATTTCATCAGTAGAACCAAATATAATATCATCTACATATATTTGTACTAAAAGAATAGTGTCTTTGAAAGATTTTATGAAAAGTGTAGTGTCAATTTTCCTTTTTGAAAAACCTTTCTCAAGCAAGAAGTTGCTTAGCCGTTCATACCAAGCTCTAGGGGTTTGTTTGAGGCCATACAACGCTTTCTTTAGCTTGAACACGTGGTCGAGAAATTTATGATTTTTAAAACCAGGGGGTTGTTTTACATAAACTTCCTCCTTAATAAATCCATTCAAGAAAGCACTTTTAACATCCATTTGAAATTTTGAAAATTTGCAAATGCGCAAAGCATCCGAATGGATTCTAATCTAGCAACAGGAGCATACGTCTCATCGTAGTCAATACCTTCCTCTTGGTTGTATCCTTGGGCTACTATACGAGCTTTGTTGCGTGTGACTGAACCATCTTCATTCACTTTGTTTCTAAAAACCCATTTAGTACCAATAATCGAGTGATTAGCCGGTCTAGGAACGAGTTCCCATACTTGGATCCTCTCGAATTGGCTGAGATCCTCTTGCATAGCAGAAATTCAAAATTCATCATTGAAAGCTTCTAAAATATTTTTCGGCTCAATTTGTGAAATAAAGGCAGTGCTAGCAATAAAGTCTCTTAATGATGATCTAGTAGTTACTCCACGTGACACCTCACCGATCACCAAATTTTCTGGGTGTGATGGCTTGAAAGAGAATTTCTTTGGCAAGCCTTCCAGAGAATTGGTTTTGCACTACCAAAATAAGTCATATCAGCGACGTAATTAGCGACGCCAACTTAAAACGTCGCTAATATTTTTGGTTTTAGCGACGCCAAATTTAAGCGTCACAATACGTCGCTGGTAGCGACATACAGCGACATATTATGACTACCTATAGTCTAATAAAAACCAACGTCGTTGATTTGTCGGAAAACGTCGCTAGTTTTATCATTTCAGCGACGTTTAGCATCGCAATGGTTATAACGTCGCCGAATATTAAACCAATACCGACGCTTTGCGACGTATTTCGGACGTCGCTAATTTCTGCTAAATAGGGTTTCCTCGGTTCCACTTTTCATTTCTTCCTCTCCCCAAATTTTTTGTTCCCGCCCCTCTTCCCCCTACCTCGACGACAGCCCGACCCCCTTTTCTCCGGCGCCGCTCATCCTCCTCCTCCACCGTGAGCTCCTTCTCCTCCCTCCGGCGAGCCCCTTCTCCTCCTCCTCCTCCACCGCGAGGAGACTGAAGGTAAACCCTAACCCTAATTGAGGTGTTTTTCGTGTCCAAAATGGACACGGAGACACATTACGACCATGTGTTCACTGATAGTTCACTGATACAGTGTGTTCGTGAGATTTTGGACACTTTGTGTCAATTTTTTGGACACGTGGACACCCGCAAGCATGCATATATATATGTATTTCACCTCTGTACACTTAATCCCCTCCTCCTCCACCACCGAACTTGTCCTCCTCCTCCTCTTCCACCACCGTGAGGAGACCGAAGGTAAACCCTAACCCTAATTGAGGTGTTTTTCGTATCCAAAATGGACACGGAGACACGTTACGACCATGTGTTCACTGATACAGTGTGTTCGTAAGGTTTTGGACACTTTGTGTCTATTTGTTGGACACGTGGACACCCCCAAGCATGTATATATATGTATTTCACCTCTGTACACTTAATCCCCTACATACACTTGTGTATTTTCGTATTAATTTGGATTTGCATATTGGGTTTGGGTTTCGATATAGTGTTTGATACATTGTTTTACCTTGCAACATTCCTACACTTATTTTAGACAACAAGTATATGAACCAATTAGTCAACATCTATTTGTTGAAGTATGGTACTCCATTCTTCGTAAGTTCTAGCTATATATGTCTCAAGATCCAATACTCGAAAATCCCAAGAAGAAGAAGAAGAAAAGAATAAAAATGACATCGCTCAACACCCTATGACAACTCTTTGTAGAATTATGTTAAAGTGTGAGTTCTACAGTATGAGTTCTACAGTATGGTTCTCTTTGTAGAATAAAATGACATTGCTCAACCCTATCGATCCTCCATACAAGTCTTCCTTCATCTATTGTCTTAAAGTGTGAGTTCTACAGTATGGTTCTCTTTGTACAATTGTGTCTTATTTTAGACAACAAGGGTTTCCTATTTTTATAGGTAACATGGCAACATGTGTAAGGGAACATGTAGGTGTGTGTTTGTGTTTAAAAGGGAGTGTCACAAGAGTAAGGCGTGAGCATGTGTTAGTATTTTGAGCTGTGATAGTGTTTGTTCTATTGAGGTTAGTACCAACTGGCAAGTTAGGTTAAAAGAACCTGGGAACTATGTTGTGGTTGTATACATCATGTATATGTATGTGTGTGTCTAGTGGGAGAAAGGGGGAGGGTTAACTAGTACCAGGTATTTGGAGAGGAGGGAGAGTTTATACTAGTATATATAGACTAATATCCTAAAACTTGACTTATACAACTTAGAAATGGCTAGTTTGACCAAGTTGGACTAGTTTAGCTTAGAGTTGGCTCGGTTGGACTATACATAATATATAGACTAATATACTAAAACTTTACTTCTACAACTCAGCCTATATGAAATATTGTAGACACGGGTGATATACCGCCGCGATAATCTCTGACCACCGCACGCACAAACACGCGAAAGAAAAGTTAGAAATGCGAAAAAAAGATGACAGATAATATCTGACCATTTAACGTAAAATGTCATGTGTACATATACTGCGGAAAGTGTAGACCGCATGAACTGACAATTGCATATCATTCACTACCTTGATGTATCTATCTTACAGAATTATGGAGCTGAATTACTATCTGCGAAATCGTACTTGGATGTACAACCGTCATCCTGATGACATGTGCGGTGCGCGGGATGAATTCATAGAGGGTGTACACCAGTTCCTGCAGTTTGCCAAGGTGTTCCCTCAGTACATGGACGGTACCAAAATTAAGTGTCCGTGTGTGAGATATCGCAACTTGAAATATCATCCAGAAGTGGATGTCACGTATAATTTATACTCGAAGGATTTCACGCCGAATTACTATCAGTGGAGCGAGCATGGAGAACTTGTATCTTTAGCATCGGAGTACGAGCCTTATGTGGATGTCCACAACAATGCTCCTTACGACGATGGGTTGGTGAACATGGTTTTCGACGCGGCCGGGCCTAGTTTCGATCCGGATGATCATGATGCACCTGAGGAGGAACCGAACCCCGATGCTGCACAGTTCATGGAGTTGCTGGAGAATGCAAGGACTCCATTATACCCTGGTTGTGAGGATCATTCACCATTGGAGGTGGTTACAAGATTGTTGAGCATCAAGTTCGATTTTAACATATTGCAAGATTGCTACAACTGTCTTATGGAGTTGCTTATAGAAATATTTCCTGAGGGTGCGAAGTTGCCTAAAGACTTCTACCGGTCTAAGAGGATGGTTAGATCGCTTTGGATAGGATACGAAAAAATCGATGCCTGTCGCAACGGGTGCATGTTGTACTACAAAGACGACAAGGATGAACACGCCTGCAGATTTTATGGTGTCGATCGCTATAAAGCATATGGTAGAGGAAAGTCTGTCGGTGCCAGGAAGCCTACCTCTTCGATGCACTACTTGCCGTTGACGCCGCGGTTGCAGCGGTTGTTTATGGTGAAGGAAACTGCAGAAAACATGACTTGGCATAAGCGGGAACATACCGAAGGAGTGTTGGATCACCCATCTGATAGAGAAGCATGGAAGCACTTTGATCGAGAGTATCCAGATTTTCCTTCTGATCCGCGAAATGTCAGATTGGGTCTCTGCTCCGACGGTTTTATCCCATTCGGACTTTCGGGATCCCAGTATTCGTGTTGGCCTGTGATCGTCACCCCGTACAATCTACCGCCTTGGATGTGCATGAAGACTCCGTATATGTTTCTCACCGTTATTATTCCAGGTCCGAATAATCTGAAAAGGAACATCGATGTGTATTTACAGCCGTTGATTGATGAGTTGAATCAGCTGTGGGAAGTAGGTTCCAATACGTACGATGTATCTAGAAAACAAAATTTCCGAATGCGGGCAGCACTTATGTGGACCATCAATGACTTTTTGGCCTATGGAATGTTATCTGGATGGAGCACGCATGGTCGTCTTTCATGTCCGTATTGTATGAACAGCACTAAGGCTTTTCATTTGAAACACGGAGGCAAACCGTGCTTCTTCGATTGTTATCGATAATTCCTGTAGAAGGATCATCCGTACCGGAGGAACATGAATGATTTTCGTGCTGGCGTTGTGGAAAAGGCTAATCCCCTGCCAAGGTGGACCGGATATACGATATGGGAAGAGGTAAAAGATTTACCAAGAGCTATTGAGCAGCCTGCTACGGGCTACAAGTGTGACGGATTTGGTCGCACTCATAACTGGACGAAGAGGAGTATATTCTGGGATCTTCCATATTGGAGCACCAATCTGATTAGACATAACCTTGATGTCATGCATATCGAGAAGAATGTGTTTGACAACATAATTAATACTGTAATGGACGTAAATGGGAAGATGAAAGACAATCTAAAGGCTAGATTGGACTTGGAAGAAATATGTAGACGTCCTGCATTGCATTTGATAGAGGACGGGAATGGAAAGTTGAAGCAGCCTAAGGCAATTTTCTCACTGGAGAAGGAGGATAAAGTAAGGCTTTGTAGGTGGATTCAAGGTCTGAAATTTCCAGATGGGTATGTTTCGAACTTGAGAAGATGCGTCGACCTCAAGGAGAACAAACTGACAGGTATGAAGAGCCATGATTGTCACGTATTCATGGAGCAGTTAATTCCGATTATATTTCGGGAATTCTTACCGCAGGCAGTTTGGGATCCATTGATGAAGCTTAACATATTCTTCAGGGACCTTTGTTCTAAGAAATTTCTCGTTGAACGTCTAGAAAAGCAAGAGAAGGACATTGCGGTTACACTGTGCAAGCTAGAGAGGGTGTTCCCTCCTGGATTCTTTGACTCTATGGAGCATTTGCCGATTCATCTTTCCTACGAGGCATGTGTTGGTGGACCCGTCGAATATCGATGGATGTACCCGTTCGAACGATATTTGAATCACCTAAAAAGAAAGGTGAAAAATAAGGCTCGGGTCGAGGGTTCTATTTGTGAAGCCTATATTCTCGAGGAGATTACAAATTTATGCTCCTCCTATTTCAAACCTCATGTTGCTACGAATTGAATGAGGGCTCCGAGAAACGACTACGGATATCAAGAATTTAATGATGGAATACTGAAAGTATTCAATGCGTTCGGAAAGCCTTCGGGGAAAATAAAGAAGAGATATTTGAATGACGAAGAGCTAAGGGCTGCTCAGTTGTATGTATTACTCAATTGCGACGAGGATGAAGTGGAGAAGCTAGAGGGGTAAGTAACTCAGGATGATGAGTTTACGTCATCTCAATGTAATAGTATAAGCTAATATTATTGTACTAATCGGCGGTTGCTTCGTTGTTTTCCAGCATATATAATGATGAGTTGAGGCTGGTTAGACCCTACCTAACAGACGAAGCATTAGAACAAGAAATGAGACGTCATTTTCCTTCTTGGTTGAGCGAATATGTAAGTAGCTCGGTAATTACTGGCCTCTTCTAATGCAACTGCGCAATAAATAACTTATTATCGCTTCTTTGATATTCAGGTCGATCGTCTAATTTCACCCGAGATTGAATTAATTAGAACTCTTGCCAAGGGACCAATTACTTTTGTTAAAATATGGCTAAGTAATTGTGTCAATGGCTTTCGGTTCAAGTCGACAAATGCTCCGATCAGAGACAGCTTCCTGGATCTTGATTCCATGAAAAACAGTTGTTTGTGTATCAAGTCTTCGAACTACAAAGATGTCGATCCAGGAAATGATTTCTTTGGCATCATGCGAGAGATTGTGGAGTTGTCATATAATAATGGCAGAGAACCTGCAAAGATTGTGTTGTTCAAGTGTGAATGGTTCGATCCGATTGAAAATCAAGGTTAGAAAATTGACAAGCATGGTCTTCTGGATATAAACTGCAAGCGTAGATATCAAGGCTACGAACCGTTTGTCCTAGCAACTCAGGCTCAGCTCGTGTACTTCACAGCTTATCCAAGACGGAGAGCAACGAAGTCTGACTGGTGGGCAGTATGCAAGACTAAAGCCAGAGATACTTTTGATGTTGGCAAAAAAGCTTACCAGGAGGACGAGCTACCTCTTGTAACCAATATTGTCGATGTGGACTCCACAGAAGTTACGCATTACACGACACATAATGTAGAAGATGTAGAATTATCCGAAGAGGAAGACGAAGCCGACGAAGGCGAAGATGAAAGTGAAGATGAGGAGAAAGAGGAAGATGAGGTCAAGGAAGACGAACAAGATGATTATTCTGAAGATGATTAAGAGAGATATACTTATCTGAACTTAGATGTTTCTTCTAGAATACATTATCTGGACTTAGATGTTTATTGTAGAATGTATCATCATATGTTGTCTTGGTTATTATCTTTTCTTTGTTGTACTTTCATATTTCTAGTCTCTATTATTTGTTGTAATTTTATATTTCTAGTCTATATTATTTGTTGTACTTTCATATTTCTAGTGTCTATTATTTGTTGTATTATCATATGCTGTTATCAGGTATGGCAGGTCATCGCGGAGTGTACCGAAGGGGACAACGAGGTCACCCTCCTCCGGTACTTCCTACAAGTACTACTAGAGGACGGAGTTTTCCTTCGGTACCTCATTCTGGTACCGGCTCTGGATCCTCGTCGCCGATTACTCCTCCATATCAGACAGTAGGTGGGCCTGGTGGGACGACGTCACGTGGCATATCTCCTGGGACGAGTAGTTCCAGGCCTGTTGAGAGTGATCGTCCGTCTAGCGTTCCTACTGCTGATACAATGATGGAGACGGATGAGCAGATGGCGGAGGCTGCGGCGACGGCCGACCAGCATCATGTAGATGATGCGTGCGCACCTCCGGAGGAGAGGAGGACGGAGATCTGGGCCGACGGTACAAAGTAGGTGTTTTGGTTTATAATTTTTTTCTTTCTGTTTTTATCATAATTTATCTTTTTTCATGAATTCTTTATGTTTGTATAGTTATCGTCCCCCAGAGGTACAGAGACGTGTAGGCCACATGCTGAGGCATAATTATGGTGGTGCTTGGATTAACTACTCTGAGGCTCCGGACGAGAGGAAGGCCTTCTGGTTTGCGCGCTTCAAGGTTAAAATATATTTGCTTTTAACATGAATCATATAATTTTTGTATATTATATATAAATGATAAATATTTGGTTTGCGCTCTTCTAGGATATGTTTTTCTATCCACCGTACCGGGCCGAGCTTATCGAGGGGATGTTTCCTGCCGTCGCTGCCAAGCTGATCCGCGACTCTATCAATGATCAGAAGGATCGTGATCGTGCCGGAAAGCCGATCCAAGGTTGGATCACCCCTGATCAATGGAATGCGATGAAGGCTCGATTCGAGGAGCCAAAGTACAAGGAGAAGTCGGAGAAGGCCAAGGCGGCTAGGCAACATGCCTCGAAGTGGTGCGATGGGTCGATTCCGATGACAAAACAATTCCGTCGTCTGGTATGTCTTCCTCTTTTAGAAATATTATTTTAATACAAAATTGATAAATTATTACTAAGATAATATATTTAATTACAGGTAAGGAAGGTCGGTAATACCGATATGGTGACCGTCTTCCTGGCCACCCATCGTCGCGGCGCTGACCTTATTGACGAGAGGGCCGAGCAGACTTATGTAAGTATTATAATACGTTATCTTAATTTAATACTTCGTGTCAATTTTAATATAACTTAGTAAATATGATGCAAATAAATATTCATGTAGTTAGTAATAATAAGTACATTATTTAGAAATTAGAAATAATAAGTACATTAATTAGAAATTAGTAATAATAAGTACATTGATTAGAAATTAGAAGTTAGTAATAATAAGTACTTTCTAGGCCGAGTATCAGAGGCTGCGGGAACGGGCGGCTGCTAGTGCACCTGATGCAGGCGAGGCCGGTACTTCCTCGCAGCCCACTCAGGCTCCGTCGACGGACGAGCTGTGGATGGCCGCCGCTGGTGGACTCCGTAGAGGTACGTACTACGGTATAGGATCCTAGGGCGCCCTAGTTGTGACCTAGTCCTCTAGGATATCTCCTGCTAGTGTGCATGGTCCACAGCCATCCTAGGAGTCTGCCCGAGTCCACCAGATGATAGAGTCTCTCCGTGACGACCTGCTACGACGGATCGAGGAGCAGCCTCAGCCCGACGATCCTGCGCTGCTAGCACGATTAGATGCGCTCGACCGCGGCATTATGGACCTCAGGGAGATGACTGAGAGGAAAGAGCGCATCGTTTGAGGGTTAGAACGCACGGTCACGGAGCTGCAGACAGGACAGGTGACCATGGCCGAGAGGATAAGATTGGCGCAGGAGTCGATGGTCGAGAGCAGTGATAGAATGTTATCTATCATGGATTCATACCACCAGCGACTTACAGCATTGGAGCGTGCTGGTCTTTCGGGTGCGCCTTCATCATCGTCGACTCTGCCGCCTCCACCGCCATTTTCTTCGACACCGACTCCACCGACGTCACTGCCTCCATCGGTATCGATTTCACGTGAGGAGTATGAGTTGTTCTTATCCCTTCGTCGCGGCGGTGCCCCTTCTGTACCAAATTCTTAGTAGTCCTAGTTAGGACTGTTTCTGTGTTTGTTTTATTCTTTGTTTGTGACTTTTTTCATTTGTTGGTTGTGTAGATTTGGATACTTGGTTGTTTGGATACTTGGTTATTTGGATATTTGGTTATTTGGATACTTGGTTATTTGGATATTTGGTTATTTGGATATTTGGTTATTTGGTTAGTTGTTGTGTGATTGTTGTAAACTTGGTTATTTGGATATTTGGTTATTCGCAATTATCGATGTCAAGTATACAAACTTGGTTAGTTGTGTACAGCGAGAAATGGACATTCTGTGATTGTTTGGATCCTATTCTACAGTGAGAAATGATTATCTTTTTAAACTGCAGGGAGAAATGGATATTCTATATTTTATTTTTTTATTTTTTTCAGAATTAGCGACGTTTACCGATGTTTATCGACATACACCGACGTACATTTACGTCGGTAAACGTCGGTATATATGCGATATTATCCAGTTTACCGACGTTTTAGCGACGTTATAATATGTCGGAAAACGTCGTTAAACGTCGGTGCACGTCGATAATATTCCCAGGAATTCCCAGGATTTACCGACATTTAGCGACTTTGTACATGTCACTAAACCACCGACGATTCGTCGGTAATACGTCGATAATTTACCGACGCATAGCGATACGCAGTAATACGTCGCTAATTCACCGTCACGACGGTAGACGTCGACAATATACCGACGTATATATACGTCAGCAAACGTCGATAATTGTGACATTTGGCGACGTTTAGAAGATTAGCGACTTATATTTCAGCGACTATCATGAAACGTCGGTAATTCTGTCGCTAAATATCTTTAGCGACGGAATTTGTCGTTTTAGCGACGTCTTTATGCGTCGCTAAAACGACTTATTCTGGTAGTGTCGGTTGTGGTATTCATTGGAGTAGAAGTTGATGGCTCAACATCATCATCAAGAGTAGCTGCTGCACTGTTGTCTTCATCAAAAGTCACATTTGTAGACTCTTCCACAATTAATGAGCGTTTGTTAAAAACTCTATAACCCTTGCTCTTGGCAGCATAGCCAAGGAAAATACCATCATCAGCTTTGGCATCAAATTTGCCTAAGTTGTCTTTGGTGTTAAGGATAAAACATCTACAGCCAAAAACTCTAAAATAAGAAATATTTGGGGTTCTCCCAAACCAAAGCTCATAGGGTGTTTTCTTCGTAATAGGACGAATAAGCACCCTATTTAAAATGTGGCATGATGTACTGACAGCTTAAGCCCAAAAGTATTTTGGAAGTGAAAACTTGTTCAACATAACTCTAGCCATATCGTCGAGAGTCCTATTCTTCCGCTCCACAACACCATTTTGTTGAGAAGTTCTTGGACAAGAAAACTCATGATCAAAACCATTAGAATCACAAAACTTTTCAAAATCAGAATTTTCGAATTCGCCCCCATGATCACTTCGGATTCGAGTAATCATGTAGCCTTTTTCATTTTGAACTTTCTTAGCAAAAATTTTAAAAACCGAAATAGCATCACTCTTATTTGTAAGAAAGAAAACCTAAGTAAATCTTGAAAAGTCATCAACAATAACAAAGGCATAGAGTTTTCCACCAAGACTGGCTACTCTACTAGGGCCAAATAAATCCATATGGAGTAGTTGCAAGGGTCTAGTAGTGCTTACAGAGTTTATGGAATGGAAAGAGGACTTGGTTGCCTTATTCAACTCACATTCAGCACATACCGTGTCCTTTTTGAATGTGATATCGGGCAAGCCTCTAACTAGCTTCTTGGTCGATAGCCTGGATATAGTATCCATGTTGGCATGACCAAGACGCTGGTGCCACAGTAATCGTTCATCTTTATGAGCATATAGGCATCTACCTACATTGTTAGTATTTCCAGACAAATAGAAAATATAAATATTATCCTCTCTTACTCCCTCAAAAGCGATGTCTCCCATTGACCTATCATAAATAAGGCATTTGTTATGTCCAAAGTTAATGTCATATCCATGGTCAGCAATATGACTAATGTTGAGCAGGTTATGCTTTAACTCGGTCACTAGGCAGACATCCTTTATTACGGGAGAGGGAGGATAACCAATATTACCATTACCTATAATATAACCTTTTAGGTTGTTGCCGAAGGATACATATCCTTCTCTCTTCATCGATAGTGATGCGAAAAGATTTGCGTCTCCCGTCATATGCCACGAGCATCTACTATCGAGAATCCACTTACTCTTAGTTGAGGAGGGAAGGTCCACCTACATCAAGAGTAGATGTGACCTTTGGTACCCAAGTTCTTGAGGGTCCTGAAGAGTTAGTTTTTGGAAACCATGCATATATCTTTCTATCTACTAATCTTCTAATTCTACATTTTGGTGAAATGTGTCCATGTAAACCACAATAAGTACATGTAGCATTCCTATTTATATTAGGAGCATGCTGATGATGTCTATAAGTATAGTGATGAGGAGAAGTATAAAGATATGTAGAATGGTGATGATGACTATGTGTAGAGTGATGTGGAGTGGCATGGTGATATTGTCTATATGGAGTAGCATGGTAATGATGTCTATATATAAAGTGATGGTGATGTGGTTTTTGTGCAACATGATGATGATTGTATCTGTGTGTAGCATGATGATTTTGTGACATATGATAAGTATTTCTACGTGCATGTGGTTTGTGTCCTTTGTGAAAGTGTGTGTATATGTAAGCATGATTATGAGCAGCATGTGGATGACGTGGTTGACTAGTATGAGTGGTGTCATGCTTTGTGTGTGTCTCATGTGATTGGGTTTGAGGTTGAGCAACCTGTTTTTCCAATTTAATCTCTAGTTTCTTAGAGACAGCTTGCAGTTTAGTAACCTTAGCATTCAAACCATGCATCTTAGTAATAGAAATCTTGTGTCTACTCTTTTCTTCTGTAAGCTCCGTGTTGAGTGCTGTAATTTCTTGTTTGTTGTTTAATACGTGCTTCGGCATCATGTAAGCTTATTTTAAGCTTAGATACCTCATCAGTGACATCCGTGGGTGAAGTGTCTCTAATGTTATCAAGTAATAGAGAAAGTCTTTGTATTTTGACTTCATGACTTTTGATTTTGCCCTTGTCATGTTTGTATTTACCAATGACCTTTTTGTGATCACTAAGTAAATCGGTGAAAGCATCGCCAAGTTTATCAAAAGTGAAGTCGTCAAGAGTTTCGTTTGATACCTTGTCGGACGTCGCCATTAGGCACACATTAGCCGTATCTTGAGGAGAGTTCTTTTCTTCCTTGGAGTCACTAGCTTCGCTTTCATGCCAAATGCTCGTGTTGGCATATTTCTTTGAGGAAGTCTTCTTGTATGGCTTCTCATAGCGGTTGCTCTTCTTCAAGAATGGACAATCTTTTCGGACGTGTCCAGTCTTCTTACAACCGTAGCAGGTTGGCTCTTCTTCGCCATCTTCTTGTGGTTCCTTCTTTCTTCGATTGAAGCGAAAGAATTTCTTGAAGTTGCAGACCATAAGAGCTTGATCATCATCTTCTGAGTTGTCGTCATCCGTCTCTTCGGGTTCAGCCCTCCATCGGTGAGCTTTGAGTACGATCTCCTTAGCCTTAGGAGCAGGCTCTTCGAAGTCCTTGAGGTCAAGCTCATGAGTCATCAGCTTTCCCATCAAGGTCTCCATGGACATGGTTGTGAGATCATTTCCTTCTATGATGGCTGTCACCTTAGGGTTCCAAATTTTTGTAGCCCCCTAAGTAGCTTGCGAATCTTCTCGTGATTTTAATATTGCTTGCCGAGCGAGGACAGGGGGTTGATGATGTCGAGGAATCTTGTGAACATTTGCGTGATCGTCTCATTTGGCTTCATCTTGAAAGCCTCATATTCTTGAGTGAGACGGCTTATCTTTGATTCCTTGACTTGGGTGGTTCCTTCATGCGTCACTTCTAGAAGTCTCCATACTTTGTGAGATGTGGTGCATGTAGATACCCTGTTGAACTCATTCCTGTCTATAGCACAGAATAAAGCATTAATAGCTCTCGCGTCTAGACTTGCCTATTTCTTCTCCTCGTCAGAATATTTGTCATGTGATTTTTCAACAAGATCACCATTGACAACTATCCTGGCGGGCTTTTTGTAACCGTCAGTGACGATAGTCCATAGGTCAAAGTCTAGCGACTTGAGATAAAAGCTCATCCTTGTTTTCCAATACGTGTAGTTAGTTCCATCAAATAGGGGAGGCCTATGAGTGGACTGTCCTTCACCGTGATTGGAAATCAAGGATTGTGTGGTTGCCATGGATCAGCTCTAGGATGTAAGTCCTTGTAAAGAGAACAGAGCTCTGATACCAATTGAAGAACAGATGACAACTCTAGAGGGAGGGTGAATAGAGTTTATAGCGATAATAGCCAATTAAAAAATTAAAACTCTTTCACAATCTAAGAATAATAAGAGTAAGTGCGAAAATAAATAAGGAGCAAGAAAGCATACGCAAACACAGCCGATTTTAACCTGGTTTCTCTCGTGGAGGACTAGTCCAGGCCTGAGAACTCTAGCTCAGGATTAAATCCACTATTTGTGAAATAGTAGTTACACCCCGTGCCTTTTCTTCAGAAGAGCACGTCAACTTCTTACAAAGGATCGCAGTGGCGATGCTTGGAATTTTCCAAGCGACTTCTTGAACTCTTGTACAAGACTCCTAACTGAGAGATGCTGAGCACTCGAGACTTAGGAAGCTTGTGGCTAGTAGATGAAGAAGGGTATGGCTTATATTGAGCTTAAGAGAGGAGAGAAGAGAAGATTGGATGGATGAAAATGAGAGAATTCTTGGCCTATTTATAGGTTTTTAGCTGGCAAAATTCGGCCAGAATTCTGGTAGGAATTTTCAAAAATTTGACCATTGGACAACTAGCAACCAGCCAACCCTACAAATTAGGGTGCTGATTTTTAGGGGACAGAGTTCGGCCCGAACTCTGGGTGGAGGCAGAGTTCGGCCCGAACTCTGTCTCCAGAGCACAGAATAGGTCTAAGGGTCCATTGGGCTTATTTTGGATGTGGAGCTTTATGGATTTTGGATAGGTTATGGGTTTAGTCTCAAGAGCTCAGCACAACTCAGCTTACAATCATTCTAGACTCAATAAATATAAAAGTACAGACTCAAAAATGACTTGCATTTGCAAAACTGAGCTGTCATCTGGCTTGAGCTGGATGTAGTCGTCGTGTGTCGTATTGAAATAGTACAAGTATTATTTAGTCAATGTTATCAATATTTGGTTGACTATGACTTTGTGTCAACAACAACAAGCCGCTGACACTGAAGTCATTTGACGGTTTGCTTCTCTCTGTCAGCACATGACGTACTTCAACACGCAGACTCTGTACTTGCCCAGAGACGATCCGTTTCTGTCAAAGCTGTTTATTAGCACCTTGCAGGGGGTAGCCTTCGAATGGTTCTGCAGTCTGCTTGATGGGTATATCAATTCATTCAAAGACTTGGAGAGGTTGTTCCTCAATATATTTTACGATAGTGGCATGCATGTTAATATGTCCACTCTCATCGAGACCAAACAAAGGAGGACTGAGTCTGTCATCGCCTTCATAGAACGCTTCAGGCGGCTAGCACTGAAGATGCCCTTCAGCATACCAGACTCAAAACTTATGGATACTTGTCGACATAACTTCCTTCGTATAGTAAAGTTTTGTCTAAGTATACATAAGTATAATACATGGCCCGCTTTCATTGGGGCTGCTGATGCTGCTGAAAACGACGTTCCTAACTTGGAACTACTGGGGTTGAAGACTCCCAAATTCGAATACAAGGGCAAGCATCCTCAAACTATCCCTGTTCGTAGGGGTAAAGGGAAAGAAGTCCTGAAAGTCGACACATCCAAAGGAGCTTCCAATTCTCAGGGCGCCTCCGACAAGCCTATGGAGACCTTCTCCTTTGACGAAGACGATTTCATTACCATCTTCCACACATTGACGAAGGGTAATAAGCTGATATTGCCTCCACCACGACGTCCTGCAGAGGCGAGCCAACTCAATGATCCCAAGTACTGTCTCTATCATCAGTATGTGCATCACTCCACCAAGGACTGCATCGTCCTGAAGAAGAAGATACAACAGCTTATCGACAGCCAAGTGATCAACCTCGAAGCTGAAGACAAGGTCGTATCTGCTAATATAATCTCTCTTCAGTTTGGCGACTTTCCTCCTACAGAAGTCCCAGACGGCGTGGTCCCGATCCCCAAGACGATGATGGAAGTCGTCAACCTACCACATCTCGCAACTCAACCTTGGTCCCACTCACAACTGAACATGGTGAGATCATGTGGGTCCACCCGAACCTTGTCCAAGAAGTGACATAGGGGGTAGCACCTCCCAAAGCAAGAAGGGCAAGAAATTCAAGCCATGCCATATGGTATCCTCCCCCATCTACGAGGTTCTATATGGCGAGACGTGATCGAGGAAGACTTATCTTCGGACGTACGATCCCGCACAAGAAGAAGCACTACCTTCTCAAGCTCCAGCTCCCGAATGCATGGATCGGCCCTACAACTTTGACATACTAGCTCAGCTAGCCAATATACCTGCCAGGTTGTCTCTGTTCGATCTATTGTGACTCTCCAAAGAAACACGAAAGGCCTTAAGTGAGGCATTACTACATGCCGATTCTTACCTCGTTGAAGTCAAAGCCTCCGCTGAAGATCCTGTCTCCTGTCCCTACTACCACAGTACTATGGAAGTGGTGCCCAACATCACCTTCTCACGGGAGGACATGCTACTCAAAAATAATCATCATGATAGACCCTTGTACTATACAGGGCATAGCGGGGCGATCAAGGTGGACCGCATGCACATCAATCCAGGATCCTCCCTCAGCATCATTTCTAGAAATTTGTTTCAAGTTCTGAGAATCCCTCTGCACAAGCTATCCGCAACCAACACAACCATCATGGCTTTGAATACTGGTCGAAGCCATCCGCTGGACAAGATCCGTCTCAAATACCAGATTGGTGATCTCCGAACAGAGGTTTCCTGCTATGTGATCGATGCCAACGTATCCTACAACATCTTATTGGGACGTCCATAGATACATGAGAACATGATCGTTCCTTCCATACTTCTCCAGTGCTTCAAGTACGTCAATAGTGACGGTGCCGTGAAGACGGAGTTTGCCGATGTCGATCCTTTCAAGGGCATCGAAGCTTACTATGGAGATTCGGTACTTTACCAATCTCAACCCCCTAAGAATGACGGTAATGAAGCTGACAATGAAACTGAAGCAAGTCCATCCTCCAATGATGGTCCCCTGATTATCCGAGTCAAAGGACGTACTACTCCAAAAAGTACTCCGAAGCCTCTCACAATCTGGGTAAAAAAGAAGAACCCTGACAAGGTCAAACCATTGACCATCACTCTCAGCAATACACCCCGGAAGGAACCTACTGATGCCCGTCCCCCTAATCCTGAAGAATTACCCTATATGGTGAACTCGGCCAAGACTGTGGCTCCTCTTCCAGATAATGATCCTCTGAATGAGGATATCAATATTCATAATAATGTACCATCAGCGGATGATGTTATCCCTGAAGAGTAACTTGTATATTTTCTTAGTAAAGGATTATCTTTGAATTACTCTGATGTCTATCAATCTGTAAACCACTACATAGATACGATATATGCTCTAGAGAATGGCATAGGACCACACCTCTGCATGTCGGTCACAACACCTCACCTGCAGGAAAAAGTTTACCCTGAAGATATCCTCTACTTCATCGTTCCAGCCAGAAAGAAAGATGAAGAGCTAATCATCTTCGGTCGTATAATTAGGGAGAGAAAGTTCGTTCCAGACTCAACTTCTCCCAAGCATAACACAGAAGCTGACTATGACTCTGGGAAAATACAACTTTTCTGGTATAGTTGGCAGGCCAAGAATATCATCCAGAATATGGGATATGACATCAAAAGCGACGAAGGGCTAAATTACGGTCGAGGACGATGGTTGCCAATACGATACTTTACTCCTCCCGGCAAACCCGAGAACTACTATCAACGAAGCAGTGTTGGTTTGGGCTATGTCTCTCCTCTAACAACTCCCGAAAGATCAGATGATGAAGCAGATCGTTGTTCTCATTCTTCTGATTCCTCCCTTTGGGACTCAGACTCCAGCATCGACGACATGTTCAAAGCAACTCTGTCTGTCAAAATGGTTTTCGTCGACCAAATTACAGACGATGTCTAATCAATCGAACTCGAATAATAGGCTCAAAAGATGGACACCATGTGGGAGCTACGCTTCGAATAACGGGAACTACCTACCGAAGATGAAGTCATCCAAGTCAATCTAGGAAATGAAGCATCCTTCAAACCAATCTTCATCAGCAAAAGTCTAACTGGCGATGAACGCCAATCTCTTATACAGCTTATAAGAGAATACATCAACGTCTTCACATGGAGCTATGAAGACATGTCAGGCTTGGACCCTAAAGTCGCCATGCACCGCCTCAACATTTTGTCTAAAGCTAGGCCAGTAAAATAGCAACAATGACGATTCCGACCAGATGTCATGGAAGCCATCGAGAATGAAGTCAAGAAGCTCATTGCCAGTGGATTCATTCGCGAGGAACAACATCCAGACTGGGTTGCCAACATCATCCCAGTTATAAAAAAGAATAGTAGAGTTCGCGTATGTATCGATTACCGTGAATTGAACTCTGCATGTCCGAAAGACGAGTTCCCTCTACCGATCACTAACGTAATGATCGACAATACTTGCGACTTCGAGCAGATGTTCTTCATGGATGGGTTCTCAGGCTACAACTAAATCAAGATGTTCCCCGACGATGTGAAGCACACATCTTTTCGAACACCATTGGGGGTATACTGCTATACGGTGATACCCTTTGGATTGAAGAATGCAGGGGAGACATACTAGCGAGCCATGAACACAATTTTTTGCGATCATTTGCACAAAATTGTGGAGTGTTTCGTAGACGATATCGGAGTCAAAAGTCGTCTCAAGGGCAACCACCTCCAAGACTTGAGAACAGTGTTCGAACTAATGCGTGCACACCAACTCAAGATTAATCTAACCAAGTCTTTTCTGGGAGTCTCCAGCAGCAAGTTCTTTGGTTTCGTCATCACTTCAAAGGGTATACATCTGGACCCGGAGAAAGTGAAGGCTATCCTCTACATGCATCTCCCAAGAAGCTTCAAAGAGCTATGCGGACTACAAGGAAGGCTAGCCTACATCAGACGATTCATTTCAAACCTCTCCGGAAGGTGTCAACCGTTCACCCAGCTCATGAAAAAAGGCGTATCTTTCATCTGGACTGAACAATTTCAACGCGTATTCGATGACATCAAGGCATATCTTACAAGCCATCCAGTATTGGTAACTCCAATAATGGAGAAGCCCTTCTTACTTTATGTCCGCGCTATGGGCTATTCTCTTGGCACCCTATTAGCTCAGAAGAATGAAGGCGGCCATGAACAGGCAATCTACTACCTCAGCAGCACAATGGTGGGTGCCGAGCACAAATACACACCTGTGGAGAAGGAATGCCTTGCACTAGTATTTGCCATCCAAAAGACACGCTATTATGTGTCTAGGCAGACTATCTACATCATATCTAAAGTCAACCCTCTCAGAATACTCATGACTAAATCGGGTTCTCTCAATTCCTGTTTAGCTATATGGGCAATGCTGTTGACTCCATATGATATGATCTTCATCCCCCAGAAGGCAGTAAAAGGTCAAGCATTAGCTGATTTTCTAGTAGCTCATCCGGTGCCAGAGTCGTCCAAACTCTACGATGAAATCCTCGACGAAGTAGTGGAGTCTAACACTGCAACTGAAGAAATCCTCATTTGGCGAATGTTCTTTGACGGTGCATCAAGAACAGGGCCCAAAGGAAATATCGTGGCTGGAGTAGGTGTTGTGCTCGTGCCACCTGATCATCTGGTCATACACCGTGTATATTCTTTCGTGGAACCATGCACCAACAATGTGGCCGAATATAATACTTTATAAATCGGCCTAGAACTGGCGAAGCAACTGGAAGTTGACTATCTGGAAGCTTACGGTGATTCCAAGCTAATAGTCAGTCAGGTCCGAGGAGATTATGATGTTCGCCACGAAGATCTCATCCCCTACCACAGAGCAACAATCAAGCTGGCGTCTACTTTCACTGGATTCTTCATCGAGTACGTACCTCGACTACAGAATATAGAAGTAGATGCTCTGGACGGTCTCGCTGCTTCCTTGATCGTTCCTACCAATACACAGCAGTCAATCACAGTGTCTGGTCGAGAATTATTCTGTGTGAAAAATACCTTGCATATTTATCACAGTTACGCAGCGGAAATAAACGTTGATGCTAAAGACTGAAGATTTCCCTTCATAGACTATGCTGCCTATGGAATCCTCCCCGAGGACCCGAAGGAAGCAGTATCCATCCAAAGGCGATCCTTCAGATTTTACTATGACACAGCTACCAAGATGTTGTACCGATGCTCTTACGACGGGCTACTGTTATGATGCTTATCAGACACAGACGCCAAACATGCACTCCGGGAGGCGCACGATGGAGTTTGTGGTCCACATCAACAGGCCCCAAATTACAAGATCGTCTCAAAAGAATGGGTTATTACTGGCCCACAATGATAACAGATGCTGTTGAATATACAAAGAAGTGCAGAGCTTGTCAGTTCCATGCTGATTTCATTCATCAACCTTTGGAGTTTCTATACCAGACGGCAGCATCTTGGCCATTTAAAGCCTGGGGCATGGATATCATAGGACCAATCAGCCCGCCATCCTCCAAAGGTTATCGGTTTATCCTAGCCATAACTGATTACTTCTCCAAATAGACGGAAGCTATACCGCTCACCGAAGTGAAGACGTCAAACGTGATCAGTTTTATCAAACATCACGTCATCTACCGCTTCGGCCTACCTCGCAGGATCATCCATGATAATGGTCCACAGTTCACAAGCCATGTATTCTATCGGTTCTGCGATAAGAATCGAATCCAGAATGTAGCCTCTACTGCCTATAATCCAGCGGCTAACGGGCAAGCAGAAGCCTTCAACAAAACCATCATAAAACTTCTCAAGAAGTTTGTGTCTTCAAATAAGCACGATTGGAACGAGAAGCTCGGTGAATGTCTATGGGCTTATCGTACAACGGTCTGGACTCCAATCGACAGTACGCCATTCTCTCTGGTTTATGGGAGCAAAGCTGTTCTTTCCCTAGAAATCCATATTCCTTCTCTTCGAGTAGCCTTAGCCAGTGAGCTGACTGCTGAAGAAAGCTATCGTCTGCGACTCCAGGAGCTCGAAGCGCTAGACAAAAAATGTTTGTTAGCTCAGCAGCGCATTGAGCTATACCAAGCACGCCTTTCCAGAGCCTTCAATAAAAAAGTGAAGGAAAGGATATTTCAAGTCGGTGATCTGGTCCAAGCAGTGAGAAGACCAATGGTCATGACGCACAAAACAAAAGAAAATTTTCAGCCTAAATGGGAAGGTCCTTTCGTCATAGAATCGGTGTATTCCAACGGTGCATACCGGCTAACCAAGCCCGATGGTGACTTGTTCATGATGCCTATCAATGGCAAGTTCCTGAAGAAATACTATGTGTAACCTATTTTACATAATGTTCACATATGTTCAGTCATGTAAATATACAGTGCGATGTTTGTATGATTCAAAAAAAATTATCTAACTATTATCCGTATTTCAAGAGTCTTGAATACACCCTGGATAATAGGTCCTCTAAATATTTCTCCAGTAGAATCATTCCCATTTTTGACTCTATCCAAACTCGGTTTGACGAAAACAAGTCACGTCCCTATTACCTCTGAATTATTTTCTGATAATTATTTTCCCAGTAGAATGATTAAATGTTTTGCCACGTTCATATAACCTCTGAGCAAAGCATTCATCAAGGATAATCACGTCCCTATTACCTCTGAATTATCTATTCCTCCCTAATGCTATATATCCTTCCACGTCTGTATTACCTCTGGTCAGATATAAAAAATCCTCTGCTATTACGTCCATATTACCTCTACTAGCAACTTCGTTCAACTTATTATCTATATTCGAATCATTCGAATATAAAATGGATAATAGGTCCACATCAAACATTCTTCAGCGGAATACCCTCCAGAAATATCCTTGCTACGTCCACATTACCTCTAGCATAAATATTTCACAAAACCACATTCATTTCCGAAAAGATTCTTTATTTTGTACGTTAACGTCTATCAAAAGACGGAAAAAAGGGTACAAGAGTCGTGACGGCCAAAAAAAAGGGAGAGAAGTTACAAAATCTACGGGATACCCTTTACACAAATGTTGTATTATTGGCTCTCCAACACAATCACCACAGATATCACAAGCAAAGAAGGGAGTGAATGCATTCTGTTTATTCAAAATCAGTTACATTCACAGGACTACATCTCATGAGCAAAACAAAATGTTCTTCATCTCTTCATCTGGATAAGAAGTAAAAGATTACATTGATGTCCAAAAGAAGGGAAAATCTGCTACTCATCAGCAACACATAGCTTGGTCAACTTGGCAGTACCACGCTTTTGTCAAAAAGTGGTTTTGTGGCCCTTGAAGGAGGTCATATTTTACTGCTGAGCAAGTAAACAAGGCTGTTGAATCATCGAGGAGCTACACAGAGGAGGGTAAATATAGCATGCTAAAACATCTACAAATAATGATCTTCTCTTCTCCATATTACGGATGTCGTGGGCCCATTTCTCTAAGATACCATACCTTCAAACAACATCTCTAGTATTGCTTTTGCCTACTTGAAGAACCGTGAAAGTAGAACTTCCACGATGACGCCCAACTACCGTCCGACTCTTCGATGTATAAAGGTTCTTCCTACCATCTGAGGGAAATCCTTCCAAAATACGAAGAGTCCTGAGCTCTCTGATGTGTGCGTCAAATGTTGTATCTTCACCATGCCCAAAATCGTCGATGCCAGTCCTGGAGAAATTTGCTAGCCAGTACCCTTCCAAAAACGAAGAGTCCTAAGCTCTCTGATGTGTACGTCAAGTGTTGCATCTTCACCATGCCCAGAATCGTCGACACCGATCCTGGTTTGATAGCTAGATCCCTACAAAATAGGCAGAAAGAAAGTTAGACTCAGAAAACTACAGAAAAAACTAAGTCCTGAAGACTCCTTTGCGCCCAAAGGCTATGCGCCCAAAGGGATATATGCCCAAAATAAGACATGCGGGCGCATAACATACGAACAGTGCGTGGGCGCATAACATTCTACTGCTTAGAGGGTGCATAACATGGCAACACGTGGGCGCATAGTATACCACAGTATTGGCGCATGACTTCTGTGGGCGCATAATGATACTCACAGAAGTACGTTGCCTTAGGCGCAAGCGCCCGGGCAGAAGAAAAGTTCGAGCGTCACAAATTAATGCTCGAGACTTTATTTTTTTGAAGCATGTCCTCACCCAAAATCGGGTCCTGGACAGCCGAGGTCGCTGCCGCAGGAGGAAAGTCACTCGGCGCAGCCTCCTGCCCTTCGCGGATCTCTTGGCGACCTTGGGAGACATGATTATCAAAAAAAAGATGAAGAGTTTTCTGAAAATTTCTAAGATAAGGGAATAATAAACTTTCTCTCTCCTTCTGGGCCTATTTATAGGCACGGGTCACTTCTTATGTGCCCACTTACTGTATGCGCCCATGTGCCCATTGTGTTGTATGCGCCCACAATGGCCTATGCGCCCACATGAAGGAGCAGCTTCCTGCACACTATGCGACTGTCACTTGCTGACATGGACGACACATGAAGGATGGATCGTTTCAAATTTCGCTCCGATGAATCTGTTAGTTCAGATTTTGAGGAAGATCTCAACAGTCGTATCTCTCTAACAGGTTGGCCAAATACTATACACCCAAAGGAGAGAGTCATGCTATGCGCCCATTGCATCACGAGAAGACGATCTATGCTTCTTTCCAAGTATTTTGAACTTGTTCAAGTATCAAAAACATTGAAGGGGGTCTTATGGAAGCATAAAAAAATTTCAGCAAATAAAGCCCCATGTGCCCAAGTCAGTGTAGCTCCATGCGCCCAAGTCAGTGTAGCCCCATGCGCCCAAGTCAGTGTAGCTCCATGCACCCAAGTCAGTATAGCTCCATGTGCCCAAGTCAGTATAGCTCCATGTGCCCAGTCAAGTGTATCTCCATGCGCCCAAGACTAGATCCCCCGAAAGGAGGGCGCATAGCCTGAGACATGGCTATGCGTCCAAGCCTGACCTAGTCAAAGCCATGATCAAAACGTGCACCGAAGTACACGGCCACATCAGTCTCCACGAGCAGTCGTACATCGAAGCATGCGGCCACGTCAACACTACGACCAACCCATGATCTCGCATACATCCTATGCGCCCAATGTAGGACTATGCGCCCATATAAAAACTAGCGTGTTTCCTCATGTAGACGCATAACACCATTCCAGCTCAAGAACGACTATAAAAGGGGGGTCTCATCTCTCTTCAGACACACAGAACGAAGAGTATTTTCAATAGCCAAATTGCTGTACTTCTTGCTAGTGAGCCGAGAGTCAGCAATTTTCTTCCAGAATTCTTTTTTAATGGTGTTAACCTAAAAAAACCTAAGAAAATTGCTAACTCTCGGCTCACTGGCAAGAAGTACAATAATTTGGCTCTTGAAAATACTCTCCGTTCTGTGTGTTTGAAGAGGAATAAGGCCCCACTTTATAGTCATTCTTGAGCTGGAATGGTGTTATGTGCCCACATGAGGAAATATGTTGGTTTTTATGTGGGCGCATAGTCCTGCTTTGGGCGTATAGGATGTAGGCACATACAGGCTACGAGATCGTGGGTTGGTCGTGGTGTTGACGTGGCCGCATGCTTTGGTGCACGACTGCTCATGGAGACTGACGTGGCCGTGTGCTTCGGTGCATGTTTTGATTATGACTTTGACTGGGTTAGGCTTGGACGCATAGCCATGTCTCAGGCTATGCGCCCTCCTTCCAAGGGAGCTAGTCTTGGGCGCATGGAGCTATACTTGACTGGACGCATGGAGCTACACTGACTTGGGTGCATGGAGCTATACTGACTTGGACGCATGGAGCTACACTGACTTGGGCGCATGGGGCTACACTGACTTGGGCGCATAGAGCTACACTGACTTGGGCGCATGGGGCTACACTGATTTTGGCGCATGGAGCTACACTGACTTGGGTGTATGGGGCTTCATTTGCTGAAAAAATTTTATGCTTCTACAATAATATTAATTAATTTTGTTTTATTAATTATTTTTTAATACTCAAAAATTGTTTTTGAGACAAGCTTATAAAGGGTCTGTCTGTCACCACGACCACGGTCGAAGAAAAACGGTATTTAATTATTCTCCGGTGAACTCCCGTTAGCTAGTATAGTACTTCTACAGCTAATCTGAAACATTTGCTGTGTAACAAAATTTAATTTATAAAATAATATTAATTATATTAATTAAAATCTAAAATAACTAAACCTGAAATTAAATAATTGAAAAGAATTTATGAAAAGAAAGTGGCATGCATTTATGTCTATTTGAAAATTACCTCAACGGAACCCCAGGCAAACTCGGCCAGAATTCTGCCAGAGTTCGGCCAGAGTTCTATTGGTGGTATGACTTTTAAGTCAGAACCAAGGGCCCCCTTCCTTTCATCTTCTCCAAATCCTCCTCCTCACAGTAGCAGCCATCCGAGACTCCTTCAAAACCCTAGAAATTCTCCAAGCCCTTGCTCCCAATCCCTATGGAGAAATCCATCCAAATTTTGGATTCGTGCGAAGGTTTTCGTCCTCTACAACATTCTCCAAACTTGGAAGGTATAACCATCTCCTTCCCTCTCTTTCAAGTTCTTAGTATTTCAACTTTTTGGATACAATGCCTATGAACTTCAGTCCCTTCAAGAGAAAGAAGACCGCAGTTAGTGAAGATGCTTCGCCTTTGAATCCTCAAGATGATTCACTATTTTTCTCGGTCCAATCGACAGATGGCGTATATCAAGAATTTTACTTTGAAACTCATGATCAATCCTTATTATGGTATGTGGATTTTTCGGTTCGTAATATATGTACCGGCGCCCCGATTAAATGGACTGTATTTCCTGAACACCGTCCATTCTTGGAGGCATTAGGGTTACACAAACTTGTCACCCATAAATATCCTATCACCACTAATATCATTAGACTGTTTTATTGCAATTTCATATTGAACACTTTTGTTGTTAGAACTCGTGTCGATGGAATTAGTATCGAGTTCAATGATGTCCTCCTAGCGGAAATCCTTGGTATCCCTAACGAAGGTGCACCGCTTGATGATATTACTGAGTTTGATTTCCCCGTTGGCACTACTCTAAGCAGTTTCAAGAACGAACTCTGTTCTCCTGCCCGCGATCGTTCTGATAAGTTCAAGGCTTCTAACTTGAACTTATTCAACTATGAATTGCATCCCATCGTCTACTCTACTCTTTTTCCAAAATCGACTTTAAAAGACGATGTTACCACCCTTGAACTGTCTGCCCTTTGTCACATTCGTAAGGGAATCTCCTTTTCTGTCCCCAAGACAATTATTCAGATGATGGGATGTTGTCGTAAAAGGAATCACAACCTTGCTTACGTGATGATTATTCCAATCATCTTTCAGCATTTTCAAATTGACTTATCTACTTGTGCTCTTGACTCTGAGCCCAAGTATCTTTAGCTTTCATGTCGTAGCACAGCCGTCCCTCTCCTCCTGCTACTGCTACTGCTACTGCTCCACCTAATCAGGATTACCCTATGTCCTATGAGGGTGTCCATCAGCATCTCTCGGATCTGTGAGCGTTTATTACTGACACATCTAGGAAACGTGAGTTCCGTGATGCCAGTCGATTTCAGGCTCTCGCCAATTCATTTGTCGACCTCCATTTTGCTCAGACGGGACATTCTGTCAGTTCTCTTCCCAAGATCCAACTGTTTTAGGATACCGCTATAAGGATGAGGTGGTACGTCATTTCTTTCAGCCTGGTAACGCATATGATTGGTACCGTGGTTCTGGTGCTACTCCACACCCTTCTGGAACTGGCACTTCTAGAGCTGGTCCATCCGGATATGGTGGCACTGCTAGTGCTGATAATGATGATGACTTTGAGGATATGTGATCTAGACGTGATGTATTTTGTCTAGATGTTATCTAGTTAGACTCTTATTTTGCCTATTTTTACTTGGAAATGCTCCGACATTCTAAGACAGTATTTATCTTTACTTTTCTATTAGCACTGAGACTGTATTGCTGGAATGATATTTTTTTGAACATCTTTTATGCTTTTCTTAGCATGCCTTTTATTTCAACTTAGTACTAATCTCTATCCTCATTTCATGTTGTTTACATATAATAGTATCTCTTTTAGCTTATGCTTCAACATATAAATTACCTGTGAGTTATATGTTTATCTCTATATATTTATTGTATTTCTTCAATGTTTGTTTCTTATACATGAATTACGGAGAGCTTTTCTCTTTGCAATTATTTTGCCAAGTGACAACGGGGGAGAAATAGGATCTAACATCTTTTGCAGGATACAGGAATTTTTTTTTAGGATACAGTACAATATTTTGATTCTTTTTCAAATCAAACAATCGAGATATTATATCGATCAAGGTTTGTCAATTATTAAAATAGGGGAGATTGTTGGCCCATTGGTCATGGTCGAACCTGATTTTAATAATTGATCAAACTCTGTCTCGATATAAGGGCTACTTGGATTATTTGGACAACTAGGCCAATTGCCAAAGAACTGCAACCTATATGTTCAAGACCGAAGCCTTTTGTCGTATGAGTCTGTATTTTTATATGTAATACAAATTTTACATTTATTAAGTCTAGGAATACTTTATACACCAAGTCGTACTGAAAAATAGGCTATCCCAAAACATTTTCAAAAATATCCTATGTTTTAAAAAATAGCCCCTCTTACAATTTATGTCGAGTCTAGAAGTCGTCGTAGGTGCATGGTCATGGACAACTTGTCGACAAGGTGTAGTCTTCCTCAACATGATCGTCGGGGCCACGGGATCATGTCATTCCCGGGGGAAGCAAGGTTGTTAAAAGTATGATACTGGATGAACCGCATAGTAGATTCGGGGCTTCTACGGTCTAGCTACCCATTGGATGATCGCCTTCTATCCTCGGCCAAGTCCAAGATAGCTTAACATTTCTAGTAACCTTTAATATAAATAAGTTGATATACTAAGCGGCAATCTGCATGCACGACATCTTTTGAATCAGAGATAGTACAAGCACGGCATGAGTTGAGTCAACAAGGTATAGTTCCTCAAACGCCAGCCATGAATCGACGTGTGCCAGCAATGAATCGATACGGGAGGAACGAGTTATAGCAAGCGCCAGCCTTGAATCGGCGCACGCTAGCAATGAATCGGCACGTGTTAGGTGTGTATGGTTGCAACACCATTATGGATCCTAAGATTTGGCTATAGCAAGGACATGTGCTTCGGTACAAATGTTGCATCGTGATTGAGTCGTCTCGAGTTAAGTCAGAAAGGGTCGTAGGGCAAAGTTGGTCATGTCACATTGAATTGTGAGACACGGCCTCAAATATTTGAAGCACGGACCAATTCGATGATACAAAACTAGTTGTTGCATCCCAAAGTATGAGTCAAAAAGACAAGTATAAGTCGACACTCTAATATTGTTGGCACGAGAAGGGTCTAGAGGTTCAACGATAAGCAAGTTATCAGTGTAATGGCACGGTGACGATCTAGAGACACAAATAGGCCAAGAGTCTGTGTCCTAAAATCGATCCTAAGGCAAGAATAGAAAGACAATCATAAGGGATTATATTGCACAAAGTAAATGAACATGTTGGTTTTGTATGGGTGGGTGAGGAGCTCACTCCACCAGTACAGTTGAGTGCAGACACCCACACAGTTTTCATGTGCATGAACAGGTAGAAGCTCGTTGGCGCGAAGATCGCTTGGATGCGTCGAGGCACGAAGTCCCTTGGCATTTCAAGGCGTACGGCCGCTTGAAGTTAGAACTTATACGGGACATAATGTATGGACATCGCCTATCTGAAGCATCCGCTGGCTCATCAAATTATATTGAGAGATGAGAGAGAGCTGAGTAACTTATAATCAGAGAGAAAAGTGAGCTTAAGTGATTGCAATCTTGGCTACGCACCTATGTAATCTTATTTCAAGTATCAATAAAGACTCTAATTTTGTTTCAATGCTTGTGTTGCCTTGTATATTTAATATTTCTGCTTGGGACTTATGTACGACGACCACGTCGTAAGCTGTTGTAATCGGCCGTTATGAAACTGTCTTGCGTGAGCGCAATCTAGGCTCGTGCGGCATCACGCCTTAGCAAGGACGATCGGTCCTACGGGACCGGGGCGTGACACCTTTCTAAAGTAGAAATGGCAGGTAGCATCAGTGTCTACCCACCAGTCAGAGCCAGCCCCCACTATAGTGACCTGAGCAATCATAGCAATTATGTCAGTAATCATGAAAACCTTACTAGGCTCACCTTGCTCTGATTGCTTGGGCTTGTATTTGTATTCACTCTTGTAGTGGCCCTTCTTGCCATATTTGAAGCAAGTAACATAGGAATTTGGCTTCTGTTGTTTGAAAGAAGTCTTCTTCACTTTCAGATTATTAAGGTCATTCTTTTTGTAGTGGAAAGTCACCTGCTTTCCCTTGAATTCCTTCGTGTGGATCAAGTTGGCGTTAGCCATCTGTTTAGACAGAGCATCCACCTTTAGTTGAGCCCTTATCTATTCCTTAATATAGATTTCTTGCAGGAGATCTTCCAGACTGATCTCCAGTTTTTTTCTATGCATATTTGTATAGAATTTGCTCCAACCAGCGGGAAGCTTGGAGACGATCCCTCCAACAATGAACTTGTTGTTGAGAGGCATCCCCTCATCTTCTAATTTCTAATACAGCTTCAGGAATTTCTTCACATGTGGCAGCATCGTCTTCTCGTCTTCAAAGAGCAATTTATGATATTTTTCGATGATGAATATCTTGCTCCTGTTTTTGTCATCTTCATACAATTTCTCCAGAGATTCCTATATCTATCTGGCACTGGTCTTCTTAGTATAAGATTTTGCCAGGGAGTCCTCCATAGCATTTAGAATCAGAAGCCTACAGAGGCTATTCTCCCTCTTCCATTTATTATATTTAACAATATAAGCAGCAATTGCGGCTGTATTCCCAGTTTCTGGAACCTTCAGTTCTTCGTCAATTAGCACGTGATCGACGTTTACGAGTTGGAGATTGAGGCTAACCTTCCTCTTCCAGACTTGGTAGTGCTCTCCATCAAATTTTTCTAACTTGTTAAAGCTAGGATCGATGAGCGAAGCATGACAGTTTTCCATCTTGTTAAATCTAGCTTTGAAATTGTTAGTCCTGGGACATGATTTCAAGATGAAAAACTGAATTTAGCGCAACACTTCGAGGATGGTGCACAAAAGAGATCTCGGGGGATTCTGAAAAACGAAATCAAATGCGACACTTCAAAGAAGGCACAAATGATTCATAACAGTAGCGATGAAACTCCACAAAACATCCCTAATTAGATTAGAGAAGGTATCGTTTAGAATGAGTTAGAAGTGGAGAAGAAATGAACGGAAGAATAAATGAACAGAATGGAGTCCTGTTGGGGTGACGGATCACTGGAGCTCAAAGCTAGATTTACCCCACACGAACAGCTTCCAGGAACCAGCAAATTAGGAAAAGAACTTTAGAACACTCTGTTCTTCTGGCTCCTCGAATAGCGCGAAGACTCCTCGGATGGTGCAAAATGGCATTGTTCCTCTCTTCTCTGCTCTTATGAATTTCGTAAGGAAATTATATGGAATGAACTAGTAGTCTGAGAGAGAATAGAGGGACTTATATAGGTGCGTGCAGTAAACATCCAGTAAACAAAGCGTTCAGAATGTGAAAAAACCGTTCCCGAACGTTTCGTAACCGTTCAAATCGTGCACAGACACGACTGCGCGAATTGACGCACAACGCGCGCCATTTGCGCTAACTGCGCCAATTGCACCAAATGTGCACACAAAATACCACACTACGCCTCATAAGCCCATGAGCCCGAGTCCGAGTCCGAGTTGCTAAGCCCTTACGGGACTTAGCTCCAACCGCATGTTATCTCAACAAACAAAGCTATATAAAGAGATACCAACCATTTGGCCTAGGCAATGTGGGACTATGTTTCAAGTGCTAAAGGCCAAAAACGACAAATAATATATATATATATATATATATATATATATATATATATATATATATATATATATATATATATATATATATATATATATATATATATATATATATATATTAATATAAAAAATAAAAATATATATATATATATATTTTAATATATATATATATATATATATATATATATATATATATATATATATATATATATATATATATATATATATATATATATATATATATATATATATATATATATATATATATATATATTTTAATATATATATATATTTTAATATATATATATATATTATATATAGATATATATATATATATATATATATATATATATATATATATATATATATATATATATATATATACATATATATATATATATTTTATATATATATATTTATATATATATATATATATATATATATATATATATATATATATATATATTTAATATATATATATATAATATATATTTAAAAAAATATTTAATATATATATATATATATATATATATATATAATATATATATATATATATATATATATATATATATATATATATATATATATATATATTTTAATATATATATATATATATATATATATATATATATATATATATATATATATATATATATAGATATATATATATATATATATATATATATTTTAAATATATTTTAAAATATATATATTTTAAAATATATATATATTCTAAAATATATATATTCTAAAATATATATATATATATATTAATATATATATATATATATATATATATATATATATATATATATATATATATATATATATATATAATGGAAATGGGGATGCCTTGGCAGCAGGCGGCTAGAGTGAGCCCGTTCCGGTCGGGCGCCCCCCTCCTCGCCACTCCGGCCACCGCCCCGGCCGGCATATGGTGGGTCGGCTGGCCTGTTGGCCTCCCAGGCCCGGCCACGCCCATTACCGCCTTCGCCCCCCTAGGAGGCTGTGCCTGGCCCTCCTCCCCAAGATGGTCGAACCGCGCCTGGCCCACCTCCCCGTGGAGCTCCCCTCCTCTGCCCGCCGGCGTCCCGCCGCACGGCCCCCAACCTTCGCTACCCCTTTTCCCCCTTTTTCCCCGTCGGCACCGCAGCCTGCCTCGTCGACAGAGGCGACATCGGTCTAGGCGTGCCTTTGCGCAGGCTGCTGCTCCGTCTCATGCGCTCGTTCAGCCACCACCTCCTCTTGCCGTCCCTTCCGCGACTCCGTCGGGCACGTCTTCCCGTCCGTTCCCCCCCCCCCCACTCCCCGACACCTCCCCCCCTCGCCGCTCCTCTCTCGCGGCCGGCGCCCCCCACCGTAGCAGCAGTCCCCACCGCAGTGTCGCCTACTCTCTTGTGGCCGGCACTTCCCTCCACAGCGGCGCCTCCTCCCTTCTGGATGGCGCCTCCCACCTCTGCGGAGGCCGAGTTCTTAGCCATCCGGTGGCCGCCCCCCCCCCCCCCCCCCCGCCCCCTCTCAGCGGCGCTGGTCCGATCACCGCATCCTCCTCTCCACCCTCCTCAGCACTCCTTCCTGCGTCTGCGGCCCCCTTCTCGTGGGCCTTGGTGGTCGCGCAGCGGCCCGCGGCTGGCGACCCCCGCTCCGGCCACCGCGATGCGCCCCCCCCTCCTCGGCGAGCCTCCAGGCGTCCTCCTCGACGAGTTTTTCCCTCCACAGTCGTCGGTCGGTGTTCACCAGTCGGCGGCGTCGCCGCCCTCGACGTTCGCCCCCCGCTACGAGCTCCGGAGCTTCCCGAAGTCGCATGCGGGCTGGACCGTCTGCTAGCCACCGGCCATCCATGGCCTCCCGGAGGTCGAGCCCTAGGCTTCCTCCGCCCAGCGGGCTGCCTCACCCCCTCCTTTTCCCTTCCCCCCCTCCACCCCTTCCTCTCCCCCGAGTGCCGCCCTGTCCGCCCCACCGGCGGCCGTTGGTGCCTCGTCCCCCGATCCCCGCCTCCCCTGCCATCCCCCTCTCCGTCTCGCCGGAAGTCAGCCCCCTCACCGCCGGCGTTCACCTGCCACACCTCCTCCGTCGCCTCGCCTCCGCTCCGCGCGATGCGCCGGCGACGGGCCCGAGGCACCTCGCGCAATTCGCCAGCCTCATGCTGCGCGCGGCCGCTTGGGGCAGTGCACCCGCTCCTAGGACCCCGTGCCCACCTACCCATCAAGGGCCCCGCGCCCACCCTCCCAACCAGCTCTCTCGGGTTGCGTGCCTGGCATAACCCCGCGCATGCCGCGGGTTTGCATTTTCAAATTTTTGGAAACTTTGTTTTTCAAAAATTTCGAAATGTCAGGTTTTTCGGAATTTTGGTCCCTCAAAATCTGAAAAATCCCATATTTAGAATTTCTACATGTTGTTTTATTTTGCTTGCTTTTCAGGGCTTTTTTGATTTTTCCAGCCCTATACCTGTATAGCTCTTCATGAGCTCACCTTCGTTTTCAATAAATCATTTTTCTTAATATATATATATATATATATATATATATATATATATATATAGTGAAAGTACATGCTTTGCACATATAATAACGTATAATAAGAATATTATCCAATTATAATTAAATATTTCTTCTAACTCATGTGGTTAAGGTGCAAGGTATTTTTTTTTTGGTTGAGTTCGATTCTCCATGTTGACAAATTTTTAAACTTTTTTCAACATTTTTTTACATAATTTATTTTTTAAAATAAAATGGACTATGATATAATGACGGCTTAGACGGCTCACTTTTGAGCCGTTACGAAGCCTCATTATATAGTGTAAATTTTAATGAAGCAAATGACCTCTAGCCTAGTGGTTAAGAGAGATGCATGCGGCCTAAGTGGTCGAGAGTTCGAGTCCCGATGGAGTGGAGTTCGCCACAATTACCATTGCTTCAAAAAAATTAATGAAGATAATTGTGGCGAACGTTCCCACCGGGAATCGATCTCCTGACCACTTGAGCCGCATGCATCTATCTTAACTACTAGGCTAGAGGTCATCTGCAATATATATATATATATATATATATATATATATATATATATATATATATTGGAAACAGGAAATATTATTGAATCAAAAGGACAAGGTGCAGGGCCCACATGCAGCAACCCTGCATTCAAAATTCAAAACGGAAGACAAAAGAAAAGCAAAAGGCGCCAAAAGCGCACGCGTTTCGAGGGGGGCGCGGGGCCCTGGGGCGGCCGCAACCCGAGGGCCTCGGGGACACGAACGCACGCCAGAAGGGGAGACCCGAGGAGCCGGCTGGGTGAGCGACACCTACGGGGGGCCACGGCGCCGGGAGGGGCACGACGAGCCGGAGGGGAGGGGCCATGGCGAGGGGGACTCGGAGGGACGACCAGGGGAGGGGCACGACCTTGAGCGGCTGCGGCTAGGGCGCGCCACGACGCCAGGGAGGGGAAGGGGGCCACGATGAGGGAGGGGGAACCGCCTGAGAGGAGAGGAGAGGGGGAAGAGGGGTCCGGCTGCGGCTAGGGCACGCCAGGGAGGAGCGGGGCGGGAAGATGCGGTCGGCCGACCTAAGAGGGACCTGCAGCCGGCTGGAGGAGTGCGCGGACAGCTCGCCACCGGAGCTAGAAGGGTGGGCAGGGAGGACCAGGAGGACGCAGGGAAGGGAGCACCGGCCAAGAGAAGGGGGCCGGGAAGACAGCGTAAAGGTCTGGAGGAAGGGTGCACCACGGGCAGGGGCAGGCCCAGGCGGCGGGTGGCGGGAGGGAAGCCGACGCAGGGACGCCAAAAGCCGGGAGAGGAGGAGGAACCGAGGCGGACGCTGCCAGAGACACGGAGGGCCGCCCCAGGGGGAGGGGCCGGGGATGGGACCGCGGCCGAGGGGGGGCGGCGCAGCGGCAGAGACGGCGGACGGGGGGGGACGACGAGCCGGAGAGAGGCAGGCTGCGCGCGAGGCGACGAGAGAGCCTGGCAGAGGGCCGAGGAGGGAGGGAACCGGGAGTGACCGCTGGCGCCAAGCTCGGCGATGCCTACGACTCTGTGGGCGGCGGAGGCACCGAGGAAGGGAGAGGAGGGAGGAGGGCCGCCACACGTCAGGCAGACGCCGGCAGGGGGAGGGGCTCCCCGCGGGAGAAACGGCCGGGGGAAGCATGTTCAGCCGAGGAGACTGGGGTGGCCTGGAGGGGAGGGAAGCTCTCGACGGAGAGGGGAACGCCCGGGAGCGGCCGGCCACCATCCGAGGACGAGGAGGGGGAGGGGGGTCTCGAGGAGCGGAGGAGCTCCTTCCAGAGGAAGCCAAGCCCCTCTCATCCTCTCTCTCTCTCTCTCTCTCTCTCTCTCTCTATATATATATATATATATATATATATATATATATATATATATATTCAGAGCTTCGAAGTTTGCAGGTTCGAGCAACATGGAAAGTACTTTAAATTTTTTGACGTGGACTGAGTTTGTAGGCCTTCGGACTGTGATAGTATGCCCATTTGATTAAAGCTCTCAACTAGATAGCAGCCAAGATAGAAAATGTGGCGGATGAGGATAAACTTTAAAAAAATTACTCGAGTTAGAATTCAATTTGTTATAGTAGATTTATTTAGTAATAGTCAATAAAGACTATATTGAAAATAGACTTAATATAGTATTTTTAGTACTGGCCAATCAAAATATTTAAATATATATGTACCAAAATTTATAACAAAATATGGGTGAATGATGAGAGTTTTGTCCAAAAGGACTTGTGACTTTTAAACTTTTAGAATAAAAGATGTAGTTTTAGTGTACAACCTATACACAAGTAAGGACAAATTGAATAGTGGGATAAAAATAAAAATTAGTGAGCACAATAGTAGTGAATAATATTTTTAACTAATTTTTAAAAAAAAATGAGTGGGACAATTAATCATACTCTATTACTCTGTCATGGTCATGTCCGCCCCCGATTAGGTATGGCTGTGTACAGAGTCCCTTTCCTAGGGCGATCAGCACAAGAGTTCAGGCCCCACAAATTAGGAGGACCTCAAAATAATTTTTAGGTATATATATATATCTTTTATAGTATGTTAAATATTAGTGTTCATACAAAATAATATAGTAATTTACTTAGTGTAATTTGTTTCACTTATACTTACTATGTAAAAGGTAAAAAATTCAAGATTTATTTATTGGAAGCTATTTTTTCAAATAGTTTCAGTTTTTTTTATTTAAAAAAGGATATTATTTTAAATTCTGTCATGGATTTCGAAAACCTCTAGACCGGCCATGTGGTTGTCCTGCCAAAATTCATGTTTTAGAGGTTAGCATTTGCTCTAATTATATTTTTTTAGTACAGAAAATTGTATTGGAGGATTTTAGATTATTTTTCACCCACAATACGCTGACTCAAGCTACAAGTTAGATAATAGGAGCTAGTACTCAGTGCTGCACTAAAGCCTGGTACAGTGATTCTTAGGGCATTATTATGACAATTGAAGTCTTAGCTTAAAATCTTATTTCTCTAGTAGAAAAAGAGTATTATTTTTATGTTTGTTGTGGTTGCTTATGGAGCATATGATTGAGCATGATAATTGATTGATTCCTATAATATTTTTTCTTATATACAATGTATAAATTAAGGATACATATTCTTGTAGGCATACTTTCATTTATTTTTATCATTGTTTTGCCTATTTGATGTTGTTCAACTATTTCATCGATCAATATTCTTACAAGAGTTTGGTAATTATATTATAAGATGTGGGGGAAAATATTGGAAGTAAACTGAAGATCTAGAAATAAAATAACCTACAAATAAGGTTGTTAACTTCATCTATTAATATATTGGTAAGAGTCTTAAGTTTACTTACTACCGTGTTCTTGCCAATACAGCATTGCTCCAGTAAGAGTGCAGTAGGTATCCGGTCTCGTCAGAGAGTTCAAGTCTGGTGATCATTTAAAATGTAGATGGATGTATGAGTAATAAAAAAAAATACTTACTACCGTATTCTTTGGATAGGTAGGATTAGGTATTATTACAAAAAAAATAGTCATGATTTTGTTTACTAAATTTTTTTGTTAATTACTAAAGGCCCATTTGGTATCTATTTTTATTATTTAAGAAACAAATATTTCTTAGAAAATCATGTTTGATAAGTGTATTTAATTAAGTTTTTTTTTCCAAAAAACTAAATATAATTTTTATATTGGATGATTTCATATGGTTTCTTTCTATCCCACACATCCACACACCCCCTAGGGCTTGAGCATGATACAAAACACCCTCACACATCATCACATTATCATTTATCCTAAATTTTTGAATAAATTCACATAACATGGCACACACTTTATGACATGAAACTTGTTTCTACACCTGCCATTTCTATTATGAAGTATGACATTTTTTTAGAACTGAATTTGGTTAAGGATCGATCGAGAACTGATCGATGGGAGTGGAGAAAGATGCTGTTTTTGACCTGCTGTCTTCGTTGTTAGCATGTCGGTGGTATGCCGATGACATACCAACGGTATAGCGCACATACTGAATGTGATTCAAGACAAATAGTTTGCTTGGCTATCTGCACTTTGATTTCTAATCGATTTTGATCGTTTCTTTTCTCGGTCTTCACTACCAAAACATAGTAAATGGGCGACGACGTTTTAGCGACGGAATGAATCCGTCGTCCGTAGCGACGGATTACCGACAACCTGTCAACGACTTCCCGGCTAATCGTGTACCCCTTTTTTTTAAGGATGAACATCCGTCGCCTATCCGTCGGCACACGGTCGGTGCAATAGCGACGGAATAAAAACTCGTCGGCAAGTAGTCACTCGGTAGTCACTAATTGGCGAAAAAATGTTAAAAAATTGCGGGAAAATGTCACTAGTTGGCGGAAGAATTGACGACTACATAGCGACGGATAATCCGTTGACCAGATGATGGGATATTGGACGTATGATCCGTCGCTAAGTGGTCACTAAGTGGTTGAAAAAATTTGAAAAAAATTACGTGAGATTAACGACTAAGTAGCGACGGATTTTTTTCATCGCTAGTCCGTCGCTAAGTTAAAAGCCTAGCTTAAGTTGAATCGACGAGAAAAAAATTTCATTCCCCCCAATTTTTTCTCTCCTCTCTCTCTCTTGGACGCTTGCACTTATCGAGGTAAATCTCTCTCTTGGGCGGCGGTGGGGGGCAGAGGGGAGCCGGCGGTGGTGGGAGGGGGCGGGCAGCAGGGACTTGCTTGCCGCGGGGGGTGCTGGCAGTCACCGCGGGTGAAGCTGGCGGTGGTGGGGGTCGCCGCGGGGGGGGGGGTGCAGGGCCGCCGCGGGTGAAGCTGGCGGTGGTGGGGGTCATCGCGGAGGATGCTGGCGGTGGTGGGGGTCCCCGCGGGGGGTGCTCGCTGTGGTGGGGTGGGGGTGGTGGAAGGGGCTTTACAAGTTGCTTTGGGTTTAAATTGTCATGTTATACATATACTATGATTATCTAGTAATATTATAATGGTTTGATAGGTTAAAGATTGATGTGGGGGGTTATTACCTAGTGCTCTGTTCACTATGGGTTGATTCCTGTACCTTGTGTTGTGGAGTCCACTTTTGATGTTATTAACTGTCACATAGGTATCATTCAGACCTTGTTTGCTCTGTCCCTGCAACAGGGAGTCCTAATTTTCTTATATTATTCAGATCCTTAGGCATGTTTAGCCATCAAATGTTGTCTAATTCACTGCTCTGTCCAGTATATATTATTCTGTCCATTTTAGTTTTTTTGTGCACTGCATCCGATTGTATCTGTCCCTTTGGACATTGGGTCAACATTTATTCTGCTACCTACTACTGATCAGTCGATTCCCTTTCATTCCTTATCTAGATAACTCATAGTTCAGTTCCCTTTGGTTTTAGTTTTGATGTTCAGTCCCAACTCCTAAGTCAAGTGTTCCATTGAGTTTCATTTTCCTAACTAATGCATTAGTCCACTCAATAAGGTCGAGCCTATACCTGGGTACTGTCGTTCATCTTTTTGTATGTATCAGTCCTTATATACTAATGTTCAGTAGATGGACTAACATGTATTCAGTCTTTCCTTGAATGTTCTGTCCACATTGTACACTTAGTTCAGTCATCAATTCCTTAGTGCAGTCCTATAGGGAACTACACACCCTTATTTCAGTTTACAAAGTTATTATGGTTTAAGCCTCTTATTACATTATACCGTGTGGTTAATCCCAGTTTTAGAGAGTCCAACCTTTGTTCACTTTATATATATATATTATGTGCAGGTGACATGATGCATGTTCAGATCATACACTCATTCAATCCTTGTATACATTTAGGAAATCCCATTCCCTTATGAATTCAGTTCTTCTTATCATTCATTATTCAATCCATGTAAAAACCCCCCTCTTGATATCAGTCCATGAGATACGAGGGATAGGCTCAGATATTTGTTCAGTCCCATTTCATCTATTGTTCAGTCCATGTTTTCTTTAGAACCTATCCCATTGAACACTTTGTTTAGTCTATCTGAGTCAAGTACCTGCTCATTTCCCTTGGATTCACATTTGTATTAGTTAATAGGTTCAGTCCACTCTCCTTTTAGTCCCAACCTTCTTTGTATGTATTAATGTTCTGTTTTGTTTGATGATTTAATTGGTCTTTGTGGCAGTCTATTTAAGATATGGGAGGGAAGCTTGACTAGGGAGCATTTGAATGCAACCTTGGTTGTATGCATAGCAGTATTAGTGAGAGGTAGTAGGTTCCCTATATTGCAGGAGCAGGCAAGCATCCTGTAGTGAGCTAGTGACCATGAAACACTACTATAAGTCATTTTCCACTTTGGATTCCTATATGTTGTTCAGTTAAGGAAATATATATATAGTAGTTAGCTAACTGAAATGTGAAGAGGACTTGGTAGCAGGGGTTATGAGTGAAGGGAATTAGCTTTGGTTCAGTATAATATACTAGGTTCAGTCCATGCTATTGCATTGGCTCACAATGGGGTATGGTATTAGTATCATGAGGGTTAGCCTAATAAGATTGTAGATGCCAGTCCTTGGCAACAAGGTTCAGTTCTTTATGAACTACTAGTATCTTCTTTATTTCCATCAAGTTAATAGTTTATATTAGTTTGACCACTTAGACGAAGATGACATACTATGTTGCACAATTATGAGCACGGATACTGATACATATACAATACAGATATAGGTAAGTGTTAAAAATCAAATTTAAGATATCGGTATAGAGTGAGTATCCTAGAAGGATATATATAAAATATCTTAGTAGTAGATAGGTAAGTGTTGAAAATTAAATTTATTTATGCCAAGTCTTTTGGTCCTATCAGAGTTATAGATCTTTTCGAAAATCTAGTATAATGCTGATTACCTCAAAAGGCTTGTATAAGTAAGAGTGAATAGAGTGTATATCATAGGCGGATGAGTGTATAGAGTGAGCCTCCCTACTCTTCCTCTTCTCATTCGGGTTATGAGGTATCCTATTCTGCATCATATGATATACATCTCAACCAAAGCATGGAGAAGTGTAAAAATATTAATATTAACCAAGGATCAGTATTGGAATCAGTATCACCATGAATCTCATAGCTTGTTCTAACAGAGCATAATATAAAACCAAACGTGAAGAAGAGCTTCACATTCACAATATTAGAATGGAAAGCTCTGATTCACACGTTTGGTTTTATATTACACTCTGGTAGAACAAGCCATCAGATTCATGATGATACCGATTTCGATACCGATTCTTGGTTAATATTAATATTTTCACACTTCTTTACTCTTTGGTTGAGATGGATATCATATGAGAGAGTCGAATAAGAAGCAGGGAAGTAGAGGGGGGTCAGAGAGGGGGCCTTCTCTACTCCTCTATATTCTGGTTGTGAGACTCATTCCGTACTGTCAGGCTATGTCGTTAATGGCTTCAAGTTTAAGGCAAGACTGCTGAGGATCATTCACCGTTGGAGGTTGAAGTATCCGAAGAGGTTGAAGTATCTGAAGAGAAAAACAAAATAGATGAAAGCGAAGATGAGGAGGAAGAGAAAGATGAGGACGCAGAGGACGTCTAATACTGTCATTTCCATACAACAATGAATCTTCTACATTACACGTCTAATATTGATATTTTGTTTAATTTCTAGGTTGAAGTATCCCAAGACCAGAGGACGTCGCTTGAGAGAGGCAGCTTCTGCTGCTGAGGAGGTAGTGCCACCTCTTACTGCTGAGTCAGTAGTGGTACCTACTGCTAAGTCGGTAGTGCCACTGGCCTGCTGCTGAGTCGGTAGTGCCACCTCCAGCTGCTGAGGAGGTGGCACCAGAGGGCAGTTACATCGAGAGTTCCAGTCATCCATCTCCTCTGGATATTGATCTTGCTGGTGTGGATCGTACTTATGCGCAGTGGCTGAGGAGGAAGATCTCTCTGCGTCTACGTAGAGGACAATAGATATATATATATATATATATATATATATATATATATATATATATATATATATATATATATATATATATATATGATATGGTTTTTGACCAGATTTATTTTCGGTAGACTTATTTGTGGATTTTACTTGGAGTTTGAACATTTGTGTTTAAATATTAAATATTTGTGTGTTTTATGTGAACAATTTGAATGCTTGGAATTATTTGTGTGTTTTGTGTGTTTATTTTGGCCGTGGGGGTGGCTGGCCGCGAGGGTCGGAACACACACACATACACACACACACATACACAAACACACACACACACATATATATATATATATTCGGCAAGATTTTCTCTAGTAAGTCCTTCATATTTGAAGAAAACATTACCTTTCTATACAATGACGATGATGGAACATCTAGTAAGTCCTTCGAATCACTCTATGTCAAGATTTTCTTCTAATTATGTTTAGTTTGTCTTAGGATAGAGATTGAACTAATTATGTTTAGTTTGTCTTACGGAGTCGGCTCTCTGGCTAATAGATTTTCTCCTAATTATGTATAGTTTGTCGTACGATACAGATTAAACTAATTATATCCTTCTTTTCTTTGTTAGATAGATGGCTCCCAAGACTCCCCGAGGCAGTGCTGCTAGCCAAGGAAGGGGCCGAGGCAAGGAGCCCTTGGAGGTCGACATGGAGGAAGTCCCCGTCGTTAGGGCGACCCACGCCGACGTTCGCCCGAAAGTGCTCGGTGGGTATTCTCTTGCCATGGTCTTTGTTGCAGTGATGTTAGGGTGACCCAACTGTAGATGAGCCACCTCATGTAGATGTGCTTAGGCTGACGTGCATGGGTTTCATTCCAGTTGATATGCCAGAGATTCTGATGCGGCTCGGATGCTCATGTTGGGCTTCTAAGTCCTTTTTGCTAACTTTTCTTTGACTCTGTTGCTAACTTTTTTTGACTCTGTTACAGTACCCATGTCGAAGGTGGAGGCTCTCGTGAAGGAAGAGAAACTGTCTACGTTCGTCAAACAAGAGCCGGTGACTGTTAAGGAGGTGGTGTTACCAAAGGTCGATGTCAAGGAAGAACCGATGACCATCAGGGAAGAGATTGCTCCCAAGGTTGAAGTTAAGGAGGAGTCACCGTCAGAGAGTAGTAGCATCGGGACTGACCCTCTTGTCCCTACATAAGACCTCAACCAGATTGAGCCTTCGTATGCAAAGTGGCTTATTGAATGGTACATGCCTCAACGCAACTATGATCCCTGGCTGTGAGGATTCATCGTCTGACTTGCGGTCTTTGCTGAGGCCGAAGTCGATTTTCTTTTTTATTGAATATTAAATATTTGTGTTTAAATATTAAATATTTATGTGTTTTGTGTGAACAATTTGAATGCTTGGGATATTTGTGTATTGGAATTTCTTGTATTTTGTATATTGGAATTGTGTATATTGGAATTGTGTATATTAAGAATGCTTGGGATTATTTGTGTGTTTTGTATATTAGAATTGTGTATATTGGGAATGCCCAGTTTTATGTTGTTTTTTTTTTCAAAAAATTCCCAGCTACCGACGGACTGGCGACCCATTACCGACGGAATATCCGTCGCTAACTGGAGATTTCTAGTTAGCGACGGATACGCGACTAAAAGCCGACGGGTTATCCGTCGTCAAGGTTCTGGAATTATGAAAGATTTACAGGATAGGGTCGACGGATAATACGTCGGTACGCCGTCGCTAGTAGTCGGTAAAACACACAATGTTTCGTCGGATATTGGCGACAGATAATCCGTCGCTATAAAATCGACCGTGTGGCGATGGTCTAGCGACGACTCACGACGGAATAACGACGAATTATCCGTCGCCAATATTCTAGAAATATGAATAATTCACAGAACCGGGTCGACGGATATGCCGTCGGTATTCCGTCGCGAATCCGTCAAAACTTAGCGACCATTCGCGACTGACTGGCGACAGAATTTGTGTATCAGAAACTTCTTAATACGCATTTATCGACCAAATAGCGACGGATATGTCCGTCGGTAAGTGATACATCATTACTTTTTTTGATACATGATTTGACAGTAATCCGTCGGCGAGTCGTCGCAAACTGCACAAGTATGGTCGACGGCAGTCCGTCGCTAATTCGCCGTCGGGCGACAACTTGCCGACGGATTGTAGTTAGCAACGAGACTTTTTTCGACGACCTTTTTTAACCAATATCCGTCGACTATCCGTCGGTAATTACATTTACCGACGGATTGTTGACGGATATAGCCGTCGCTAAATCGATTAATTTTTGTAGTGCTTTTAGAATAATATATTGTAAACATAAATGTAATTGATTGTTTTGTTTCCAAGTTTTCAATGCAATATTATTTCATATTTCTTGCTTTGATTGTGATGTGATATAGGTTACATTTTCAGATTTCACATCTTATGCATCATTCTCATTCTTGTTTATAGTTTTGTATAGCGCGTATGAGACACATTGTGTGCAACTTTTGCTTAGTTCGCAGACCTATGATATTGCAATTGCACTAGCTTGACCATTAGGGGACAGTATCTTTTTGTTTAGAACATGCATGTTATGCCACTTACAAATTTTTATTGGATTATGCTATGGCTCGTACGTGCTAGTGACTTGACTCGACTATGTCCGTACCGTATCGTGGATACCGTAGTTTTGTATCACTCACTTGATCATCTACATGTTCTTGACTCGGACTAACTCTATATGTTGCATGATATGCTATTGTGATGGTTAACTAGTATCGTAGACTAGATTATGAAGTTTTCTTGTGTGATTGTATGAATTGTTTAATAAGGATTATTGCTTCTTGCTTGATTGATTGAGGCATAATATATTTATGTAAGACCATAAAAGACTTGTTTTGTAGCATACATCTTTTTTTCTAGGTAAAACTGTGATCATATTGCGGAATGTTAGAAATACCCCATAGTGCGTAGTTGATCGAGTCATACCCCTGTTCTTTGTACTTCAGTACTGTCGTACTTCAGTATTAGAACGTGACAGATAATAAAAGGGTAATGTTGTAAGTGTGTTGTATTGTATATATTTAATTATTTTCTTATCAATAAAAGAGAAGAATATAATGGTAGAGCTTTTGTCTTCACTAGTGGAGGTATCGGTTCCCCTAGAAACAAACTACAAGTAGAGGGGTATGTGGATTCCCTAGAAACAAATCCATCCCTTGGTGTGAGAACATATCAAAATTTCAAAATTTTAAGTTACCACACAACATTAGCACCTTGTTCCTATCTAAAGAAAAATCCACACAGTTGACCACCAAAACTCATGGAGTAATTGCAAGTGTTGGAGGTATATCTATGGATTTTGTTTTACTAGATTACATGTGATGTGGCTGTCACCCTCACTTTTCCCAGTTAGGGGTAAAATATTAATTTTCTATTTTATAATATTTTTGGGAATTTTATTTCCTGAATATTATTATTTAATTATTATAGGAGTCGGGTTCGAATTTTATCGCATTCCGAGTTAATTCGGGACCCCGGTGAATTTTGACTTGAGTCGTAATTAGCATGTTATTTAACCATGGCCTACCACACTAAACTTTTAGGTTTAGGAGTTTGGACTAGTCCCCCATGAGTAATTAAGTTTAATTATGATTTTTATTTATTTTTAGCAACTTCCGAAACCTATTTTTGAATTAATTAGCATTTAGGCTTAGGGAGGGGCAAACTTGTAATTAACATGTGCCCCTACCCATGCCCACTTGGCCGGCCATGTAGGAGAGCCCCCCCCCCCCCCCCCCCCTTTCTTCTCCATTAAGAAAACTCTCTCTCTCTTTCAAATTAAATTTCCTTCAAAGCTTTCTTTCTTCCTCAAGCAACCAAGTTTTAGGTATGCATTTATTTCCCTATTTATTCCTCTTTTGCATTTAGTTCCTTCACAATAAATGGAGAGGAGCTCATTCTCCACCATTTGCCCATAAATTTGTAGGATTTCCTAGAAATTCTAGTTTAAGGATTTATTATGGTTTAATCCTTTTGAGAGTGGTATATATATATATATATATATATATATATATATATATATATATATATATATATATATATATATATATATATATATATATATATATATGTGTGTGTGTGTGTGTGTGTGTGTGTGTGTGTGTGTGTAGGTATAAATATATATTGATATGTATTTAGTGTCATGAGGATGGTGGTAGTGTGTGAGAGTGGTATGGAGAATGTGTGTGCTTGTGTGAGTGTGTGTGAGAGAGTGTGAGAGGGTGGTGTGTGTGTTTGAGTGTGTTTGTGCCTAGGTATATATGTATATAGATTTATATATATATATAGGCATGTGTGTGTGTATGATATATATATATATATATATATATATATATATATATATATATATATATATATATATATATATATATATATATATATAGACAAGTGTGTGTGTGTTTATATATATATAGATAGATATGTGAGTGTTGTTTGTATATATACATAGATATATATATATAAATAGATGGTTAGATAGATAGATATATATATATATATATATATATATATATATATATATATATATATATATATATATATATATATATATATATATATATATATATATATATATATATATATATGGAGAGATAAGAGGGAAGAATAGAAGGAGAAGAAGAAGATGAAATAGCAGCAGCAGTGGCAGTCTTAGCTGCAGCAGCAGCTGAGAGCAGTAACAGCAGCACTGGCAGCAGCTGCTGCCAGGCTTCACCCCCCCTTGAGCCCCCTTTAGCCTATTAAAGCCCCCCTTTAATTATATATATATGTTAATATATATAGATATATATATATATATATATATATATATATGTATATATATGTTGATAGATAGTTAGAATTAGAAGAGAATAGGAGAAGAAGATTAAGGAAAAGGATAAGAAGAAGTTAGAAGGAAAGAATTAGAAGAAGTTAGAAGAATAGGAAGAAGAGCTAGAATAGAAAATAGAGGAGATCGAGTTAGAGGACGAAACGGAGCTCGGAGTATCGGAACGAGTTGAAACTTGGCGTGGACCTAGATTATATGAATTAGATTTTGCGGGTAGGCTCCCGAGTGAAAATCGGGGTTGTAGGGCGCCGGTATCGCGCCGTACCATTGCGTATCTTGAAATATTTAAGATACCGGCAATAGGCCGTAAGATGGACTAGACGTCCACTTTACCTAGGTATCTTGGTAGGTAATATATGTATAGGCTAGTACCTTACTACCCTAGGGAGCTCGGGTCAAAATACCAAGCGTAGGTAGGCTAACTTGATAATTACCTAAGCTAGAATTTTACCCTTTTTAAGAGAAAAATAGGATATTGGCCTACGGCCAAGATTTGAGTTTCGAAGTCCAAGATGGACTTGGATATGGGTTGTAGAGGTTGGTAGTAGTTAGAAATAGTCGTCTAGACCTAGTCTTGACCTCGGTTGACCCAGAGTTGACTTTTTACCCAAAAGTCAATCGTGAGTCAACACTTTGTCTAGATTTGATCAAATCCAAACCAGAGTTGACCAGTTGACCAAAAGTCAACTGTTGGTCAACATTTGACCAGTTTGACCTAGAGTTGACCTAGAGTTGACCAGAGTTAACCAGGGTTGACCAGTTGACCAAAAGTCAACTGTCGGCCAACTCTTGACCCCGTTTGACTTTCTTCGACTTATTTTGACCTGCGATGACTGGTATGACCTAGGGTTGAATTAGTCTGGCTTAGATTGACTTGATATAACTTGATTTGACCTAGATTTGACTTGACAGGACTCAGTGAGACCTAGTTTGACCTAGATTGTATATCATTCATTGTGAATCATTCTTAAACTTGTTTAAACCTAAATTAACATACAGTATCTCATATTTAGGTTTCTGATTACCGCTCTGAGCATTGATATATTCTACAGCTTAGGACAGCAGGCGAGTACATTCACTGATAGTTTTTATTGTCTTGATATTTGCAATATCCGATTCAGTCGTAGTGTCTTACTTGATTCTCAGACACGATAGTTCACGGACTAGTATTGTCAGATTCCTGTCATGAGATGTCATTCCTGGATTTCTTGGGATACTTGTACTTGCTTGGTCTTGATTCTTGTACTTGTATTGACGCCGATTCCTGAAGAGAACTTGTTCCCCTCTTAGGGAATTCCGCGTCATGACGTGCTATGTCCGGATCCGTATACTATTCGGGAGATGGGGAATATTATAGATAGTGTGATCAATGCCCACCTTGAGTTACTAATTGTATCATATCTATACCCTCACCTCACTATGGGTATAGCCTGACCTGTGCTACTACTTGCTCCATAGCTTACCATTCCGGCCGGACCGAGTCCACGTACTTGTAGCCGGTCGGCTGGAAGCCTGATTCTTGACCCATACCGATCACATTAGGCTATAATATTTGAGGCACATTTTATATTTACTTTTCTTGTCATATATCCTGTTCTGTTCTACATTCAGTACTTTCTCACCATGCATGATATACAGTTACTCACATGCTCTACATGCCTTTACATTGTACCTTGATTGGAGACTAAGTTCTGCTCGGGAGAGGAGTTATTATCTCGGCCCTTGTTTGGTTTAAGGGTTGTAACTCGGCTTCCGAACGGTTCCCAAGTCTTCATATATCTTTATCTTGTAGTTCATTATACTGTCTCTTATAGAACTTGTCAATTCACATGGAACTGCTGTTAGTGTTTGTACTTGCTTATTTTTCTGACAGGATACCGTTATGATATATTACAGATGATTCCGAGGTGGACTGCTCGACCTATTATGGGCTCGAGTCAGATAGAGTAGCCTTGAATCGTGGCCTTATAGTAGAGCCACTAGATTTTGTACTTCCAGAGTAGTGTAAGTTAGCTAGGTTTGACTGGACTGCGATCCAGCTAGCTTTATCAGACTGTAGTTCTATATTATATTTTGATACCCTGTGATATTGTATATATTTGGGCTTGTATTGGACTCTGGACTTATTTACTCTTTCATCTATCATATGTCTTTCCTTCTGAGCTATCTACCTTAGTTTTATTCTGTGATTGAGACTGTATTGCTATGTCACCTCCATTCGGAGAGTATATACTGTACAGGTATATTTACACTGTTAGTCGTAGTATTTACAGACGTTATATACAGCGTTCTACCGCCGACACTGCGGCGTAGGCTGGACGTACCCACGTGCTCATGCCCCTCATAAGGGTGCGGGTCGTGACACGTTTTTGTGGTGGCCCACGCAGGTCCTGTGTCACAATTAGTGCGATCTCGTAATGGTGCTCGACTTAGAGTACTAATTACGAGCCTGCAATTAGGACGTAGGACCTAGGACATGATAGGAGTTTCTCAATCACACCTTGGAAATTTCTGATCTTTTGATTATCATAATTATTCACCTTGTATTAAATTAATTGTCCTTCTTTGATAATCTACTCATGTGCCATATTGATCTCTTTGTTTCAATTCGTCTCAAGGATGACGAAGACGCATCCGCAGGCCTCTGGATCGAGTAGCTTGTCCGACAGATCTGACCCGGCCGAGGAGGAGGTTCATGGGACTGCCCCCAGTGATTCCACTATTCCAGAGACCCCGGCAGTTGCACAGGAAGGTCTACCACCTCCACCCCAGAGGGTTACGGCCGTTGTTCCGGAGATACTGCCGCCACCACCACCGATATCGACAGATACACATCATATGTTCCTTCTCCTTCAGCAGATAATGGAGACACAGCAGGCCCAGACAGAGGCATCACAGCGCCATTCGGAGACGTCACACCGTCAGATCGAGATGCTGAGGCAGAGTATGGAGAACTCGCATCAGCTTGCACTGGCGGTAGTAGAGAGAGTGGTACCGGGTACGATGCAGGGCCCTACTGGCCAGCAGCAGTCCAGGCCGGGGACAGTATTAGACTTTAGGAAGATGAGCTCCAGGGACTTTACAGGCACAGAGGGCATCCTTTATGCAGACGACTGGCTAGAGGATGTACAGTGGGGCATGGAGCTGGCAGAGCTTCCTAGAGCACTTTGGGTTTCGGTCGCAGCCAGCCGATTCTTCGATATTGTGCTGACATGGTACCATACGGATCCTCGTGCGTCGGTGAGAGGGCTGACATGGAAGAACTTTCGGAGGCTCTTCAAGGAGAAGTTCTTCTCGGATGTGGCTCTTACAGTATTGGAGGGCCAGTTCGTGGGTCTAGTACAGGGGAACTCGTCGGTGGACGAGTATGCAGCTGAGTTCTTTTGCCTTAGCAGGTTTGCTCCCGATATGATCCAGGATGAGGGGCAGAAGGCTCATAAGTTCTGCAGGGGACTTATTCATGCAATACGCACCCGCACCTCGGGTCGCCGTGAGGCGACGTTCGATCAGATATTGATGGATACACAGATTGCAGAGGAGGACTTCGGCCTCAAGCCGAAGAGGAGCGAAGATACTATGGGGGCGAGTTCCAGTGCGGGACCGGACAAGCGCCCCCACTTTCAGCATCAGCCGCAGTATCGGTGGTAGAACGCTGTCTAGTATCCAATAAATATACACTACGTCTAGAAGGCCTATAACTATAAATATACTCTAGTCACATCACAACAGCTAGGGATGATAAGACAAGAAAGATAACTAAAGCACAAGAACAACTAGAAACTACTAGAAAGAATCATAAGACATAAAATAAAGAAGGAAAACAAGACAAACTAAGGATAACTACCAGGCAACTCACATAGAAGAATAGTGAGATCTACCTCAGCTAGCAACATCATGAAGCCATTCCAGCAGCAGCAGCCTCTGTTGCAGATTCAGCAGGCACCGGCACGTGATCAGCAGCATCAGGGTCAGGGCCAGAGGCAGACCCAGCAGTGTGCTTTCTGCGAAAAAATGGGGCACAGTAGAGACGTGTGCCGGAGGAGGTTAGGCGCTTGCCTATTCTGCGGAGGGACCGACCACCAGCTGAAGGGCTGTCCTTCTCAGGCAGCCATGGGAGGCCAGGACAGGGTGCAGTCGGCTAGAGGACCAGTGGTTCAGCAGAGGGATCCTCCACTTCAGACCCAGCAGCAGCGTTTTGTCCGGCACCAGAGGGGAGCACCCGCGGGCAGGGTGTTCGCTTTGGCAGCAGAGGAGGAGGCAGAGCCCGTAGGAGATGTTGTAGCAGGTCATGTTCTCCTAAATTCTTTTCCTGCTTTCGCCTTATTTTATTCTGGGGCGACCCATAGTTTTGTGTCTGTTTCTTTTGCTCTGAGACACAATATCATTGCTGAATATATGGGTAGGACTTGTAAGATTATGACCGGGGGAGACATTATCCTGGTTAATAATATTTGCAAGGGGCGAAGAGTCACTCTGAGAGGCCGGGACTTGAGTGCGTGTCTGCTCGTAATGCCCCTACCGAGGTACGATATGGTACTCGGTATGGATTGGTTGAGCATGCACCATGCTAGCATTGATTGTAGAGGAGGCAGAGTTCTTTTTAAGACGCCGGGTGAGCCAGAGATCGAGTTTGATCGAGGAGCAGCGGAGCCGGAGGCTGGATTCTGTGGAGCTTTGTTGGCGGGGCAGGATTTGCCACATCCGTTGATTGCTGAGTTCTCGAATGTCTTTCCCGAGGAGTTGTCGGGGATACCGCCAGACAGGGACATTGAGTTCTCCATAGACTTGGTGCCGAGAGCCGAGCCCATCTCACAGCATGTCTATAGGGTGAACAACAGCGAGTTGATAGAGCTGAAGAAGCAAGTCGACGAGCTGCAGGACAAGGTGTTCATCAGATCCAGTTCTTCGTCCTGGGGAGCGCCAGTCCTTTTTGTGCCGAAGAAGGATGGTACGTCCCGTATGTGCATTGATTACCGGGCGCTCAACAACCTCACTATCAAGAATAGGTACCCTTGCCGAGGATCGACGACTTGTTCGATCAGCTGAGTGCTGAGTGGGGAAAAGGACTTTTCGAAGATAGATTTGAGGTCCGGGTATCACCAGCTGAAGGTGAGGCTGGATGACATTCCCAAGACGGCATTTCGGACTCGGTACGGCCAGTACGAGTTTACAGTGATGCCATTTGGATTGACCAATGCTCCCACGGTGTTCATGAACTTGATGAACAAGGTATTCCATCAGTACCTTGACAAGTTCGTGGTGGTATTCATAGACGATATCTTGATCTATTCGAAGATGCAGGAGGAGCATGAGGAGCACTTGAGAGTTGTGTTAGAGACTCTGAGGAGGGAGCAACTCTACGAGAAGCTTTCGAAGTGTGAGTTCTTCTTAGACCAGGTGGAGTTCCTAGGTCATGTTGTGACCGAGCACGGGATTTCAGTAGACCAGAGGAAGATTTCGGCAGTGGAGTCTTGGTCTACGCCCAGTTCAGTTGCCGAGGTTCGAAGCTTTCTGGGTTTGGCTGGCTATTACCGGAAGTTCGTCCAGGACTTCTCGCGGATTGCAGAGCCGATGACTAGACTCACCAGGAAGGACGTGGAGTTCGTCTGGACTGTTGAGTGTCAGGCTGCATTCGATGAGCTGAAGAGGAGGTTGACTTCAGCTCCGATCCTGACTTTGCCATCTGGGTCAGGAGGGTTCTCGATCTTCAGCGATGCTTCTGGGAAGGGTTTAGGGTGTGTTCTTCAGCAGCACGGGAAGGTGATTGCCTATGCATCCAGGCAGTTGCGTCCTCATAAGAAGAACTATCCTACTCATGATCTGGAGTTGGCCGCGGTTATTTTTGCTTTGAAGTTATGGAAGCATTACCTGTACGGAGAGCGAGTTGAGATCTTCACAGATCACAAGAGCTTGAAGTACGTGTTCACTCAGAAGGAGTTGAACATGCGGCAGAGGCGGTGGTTAGAGCTGATGAAGGACTTCGATATATCCTTGCAGTACCATCCGGGGAAGGCCAACGTAGTTGTAGATGCCTTGAGCAGGTATCCAGTTGCTATGTTCTTGACGATAGATCGTCATTTTTTGGCCGACCTGGATAGTCTAGGTATCGAGGTCATCATTCCGAGCATGGAGATCCAGATGTGGGGTTTGCAGATTCAGTCTGAGCTGATGGATAGAGTCAGGTCAGTGCAGTATGATGATGTTGCCCTGAGGAGCATCAGGGAGCAGGTGAGGACGGGCTTGTTTGACGATTTCTCTGTAGCCGAAGACGGGTCGTTGCGGCACGGTACTAGGTTGTGCGTTCCGCATGGAGAGCTTCGGGAGGAGGTTCTTCAGGAGGCGCATCGCTCTCAGTATTCTATGCATCCTGGATCCAACAAGATGTATAGGGACCTGAGAGAGCACGTGTGGTGGTATGGCATGAAGCGCGAGGTAGCTCAGTTTGTATCTCGTTGCCTTGTGTGTCAGCAGGTGAAGGCCGAGAGGTAGAGACCAGGTGGATTGCTACAGTCGCTACCCATTTCCGAGTGGAAGTGGGAGCACATCACCATAGACTTTGTATCTGGACTTCCACGATCGCCAGGAGGGAAGGACGCGGTTTGGGTCATAGTTGATAGATTGACCAAATCGGCCCACTTTTTGCCTTTCAAAGTGGATTTGTCTACGGAGAGGCTGGCTGAGCTGTATGTTCGTCAGATCGTGATATTGCACGGAGTTTCGGTAAGCATAGTTTCAGATCGGGATAGCCGATTTACTTCCCACTTCTGGAGGAGTTTGCAGGCTAGCTTGGGCACCTCGCTCAAGTTTAGTACTGCTTATCATCCTCAGACAGACGGGCAGTCAGAGAGGACCATCCAGACTTTGGAGGATATACTTCGCACATGTGTGCTAGATCTCGGGGGTTCTTGGGAGGACCATCTTCACCTGGTAGAGTTTGCTTACAACAATAGCTACCAGGCCAGTATAGAGATGTCACCATTTGAGGCTCTATATGGACGGAGATGCCGTACTCCTTTGTCTTAGGACGATGTCGGCGAGCGGGCGCTTCTTGGGCCGGAGATGGTTATGGATGCGGCCGAGAAGGTCAGATTGATTAGAGACAGACTTCGGGTGGCTCAGGATAGGCAGCGGCATTGGGCCGATAGTCACCGGAGACCGTTAGAGTTCGAGGTTAGTTTCAGTTCTTGTCATGTTTGTTGTGATTGTTTGTTAGTTGTATGTTGAGTTTTTGTCTTGTGTCTAGGTTGGTGACATGGTATTTTTGAGGATATCCCCGACACGTGGAACTATTCGCTTTGGCGGCGGTGGGAAGCTCAGTCCGTGCTACATCGGACCTTTCACCATCTTAGAGAGGATCGGTGCAGTAGCCTACCGACTGGATTTGCCTACCAAGCTCGAGGGAGTGCACAACGTGTTTCATGTATCTCAGCTGAGGCGGTACGTGGCAGATCCTAGCTATGTATTGGACCATTCAGCGATACAGGTGGGACCTACTCTCAGCTATCCAGAACAGCCGGTGGAGATTCTGGATCGCAGGAAGAAGGTGCTCCGGAACCAGGTCATACCCTTGGTTCGGGTTGCATGGAGACATCACTCTCCAGGTGAGTCTATCTGGGAGAGGGAGGACGACATACGGGAGCGTTTCCCTTATCTTTTCGCGCCCTGAGGTATAAATCTAATTCTTTTATCTTTCTGTTTGTGATTTCCTGTGCTTGTTGTCTTCAATTTCGAGGACGAAATTTTTTTAAGATGGATAGACTTGTTACCCTAACTTTTCCCAGTTAGGGATAAAATGGTAATTTTTCATTTTATAATATTTTTGAAAATTTTATTTCATGAATATTATTATTTAATTATTATAGGAGTCGGGTTCGAATTTTATCGCATTCCGAGTTAATTCGGGACCCCGGTGAATTTCGACTTGAGTCGTAATTAGCATATTATTTAACCATGGCCCACCACACTAAACTTTTAGGTTTAGGAGTTTGGACTAGTCCCCCATGAGTAATTAAGTTTAATTATGATTTTTATTTATTTTTAGCAACTTCCGAAACCTATTTTTGAATTAATTAGCATTTAGACTTAGGGATGGGCAAACTTGTAATTAACATGTGCCCCTACCCATGCCCACTTGGCCGGCCATGTAGGAGAGCCCCCCCCCCCCTCCCCCCCCCCCCCCCCTTCTTCTCCATTAAGAAAACTCTCTCTCTCTCTTTCTTTCAAATTCAATTTCCTTCAAAGCTTTCTTTCTTCCTCAAGCAACCAAGTTTTAGGTATGCATTTATATATATATATATATATATACATATATATATATATATATAAATATATATATATATATATATATATATATATATATATATATATATATATATATAGAGACAAGTGTGTGTGTGTGTTTATATATATATAGATAGATATGTGAGTGTTTATATATATATATATATATAGATATATATATATATATATATATATATATATATATATATATATATATATATATATATATATATATATATATATACCATCTATTTATATATATATCTATGTATATATAAAAACAACACTCACTTATCTATCTATATATATATAAACACACACACACACTTGTCTCTATATATATATATATATATATATATATATATATATATATAATATATATATATATATATATATATATATATATATATATATATATATATGGAGAGATAGGAGGGAAGAATAGAAGGAGAAGAAGAAGATGAAACAGCAGCAGCAGTGGCAGTCTCAGCTGCAGCAGCAGCTGAGAGCAGTAACAGCAGCACTGGCAGCAGCTGCTGCCAGGCTTCACCCCCCCCCCCCCTTTGAGCTCCCCTTTAGCCTATTAAACCCCCCCTTTAATTATATATATGTTAATATATATATATATATATATATATATATATATATATATATATATATTTTATATATAGATATATATATATATATGTATATATATGTTGATAGATAGTTAGAATTAGAAGAGAATAGGAGAAGAAGATTAAGGAAAAGGATAAGAAGAAGTTAGAAGGAAAGAATTAGAAGAAGTTAGAAGAATAGGAAGAAGAGCTAGAATAGAAAATAGACGAGATCGAGTTAGAGGGCGAAACGGAGCTCGGAGTATCGGAACGAGTTGAAACTTGGCGTGGACCTAGATTATATGAATTAGATTTTGCGGGTAGGCTCCCGAGTGGAAATCGGGGTTGTAGGGCGTCGGTATCGTGCCGTACCATTGCGTATCTTAAAATATTCAAGATACCGGCAATAGGCCGTAAGATGGACTAGACGTCCACTTTACCTAGGTATCTTGGTAGGTAATATATGTATAGGCTATTACCTTACTACCCTAGGAAGCTCGGGTCAAAATACCAAGCGTAGGTAGGCTAACTTGATAATTGCCTTAGCTAGAATTTTACCCTTTTTAAGGGTAAAATAGGATATTGGCCTACGGCCAAGATTTGAGTTTCGAAGTCCAAGATGGACTTGGATATGGGTTGTAGAGGTTGGTAATAGTTAGAAATAGTCGCCTAGACCTAGTCTTGACCTCGGTTGACCCAGAGTTGACTTTTTACCCAAAAGTCAACCGTGAGTCAACACTTTGTCTAGATTTGACCAAATCCAAACCAGAGTTGACCAGTTGACCAAAAGTCAACTGTTGGTCAATATTTGACCAGTTTGACCTAGAGTTGAACAGGGTTGACCAGTTGACCAAAAGTCAACTGTAGGCCAACTCTTGACTCCGTTTGACTTTCTTCGACTTGTTTTGACCTGTGATGACTGGTATGACCTAGGGTTGACTTGTTCTGGCTTAGATTGACTTGATATAACTTGATTTGACCTAGATTTGACTTGACAGGACTCAGTGAGACCTAGTTTGACCTAGATTGCATATCATTCATTGTGAATCATTCTTAAACTTGTTTAAACCTAAATTAACATACAGTATCTTATATTTAGGTTTCTGATTACCGCTCTGAGCATTGATATACCTTACAGCTCAGGACAGCAGGCGAGTACATTCACTGATAGTTTTCATTGTCTTGATATTTGCTATATCTGATTCAGTCGTAGTGTCTTACTTGATTCTCAGACACGATAGTTCACGGACTAGTATTGTCGGATTCCTATCATGAGATGTCATTCCTGGATTTCTTGGGATATTTGTACTTGCTTGGTCTTGATTCTTGTACTTATATTGACGTCGATTCCTGAAGAGGACTTGCTCCCCTCTTAGGGAATCCCGCGTCATGACGTGCTATGTCTGGATCCGTATACTATTCGAGAGATGGGGAATATTATAGATAGTGTGATCAATGCCCACCTTGAGTTACTACTTGTATCATAGCTATACCCTCACCTCACGATGGGTATAGCCTGACCTGTGCTACTACTTACTCCATAGCTTACCATCCCGGCCGGACCGAGTCCACGTACTTGTAGCCGGTCGGCTGGAAGCCTGATTCTTCACCCATACCGATCACATTAGGCTGTAATATTTGAGGCACATTTTATATTTACTTTTCTTGTCATATATCCTGTTCTGTTCTACATTCAGTACTTTCTCACCATGCATGATATACAGTTACTCACATGCTCTATATGCCTTTATATTATACCTTGATTGGAGACTAAGTTCTGCTCAGGAGAGGAGTTACAACCCCGGTCCTTGTTTGGTTTAAGGGTTGTAACTCGGCTTCCGAACGGTTCCCAAGTCTTCATATATCTTTGTCTTGTAGTTCATTATACTGTCTCTTATAGAACTTGTCAATTCACATGGAACTGCTGTTAGTGTTTGTACTTGTTCATTTTCCTGACAGGATAACGTTATGATATATTACAGATAATTCCGAGGCGGACTGCTCGACCTATTATGGGCTCGAGTCAGATGGAGTAGCCTTGGATCGTGGCCTTATAGTAGAGCCACTAGATTTTGTACTTCCAGAGTAGTGTAGGTTAGCTAGGTTTGACTGGACTGCGATCCAGCTAGCTTTATCAGACTGTAGTTCTATATTATATTTTGATACCCTGTGATGTTGTATATATCTGGGCTTGTATTGGACTCTGGACTTATTTACTCTTTCATCTATCATATGTCTTTCCTTCTGAGCTATCTACCTTAGTTTTATTCTGTGATTGAGACTGTATTGTTATGTCACCTCCATTCGAAGAGTATATACTGTACAGGTACATTTATACTGTTAGTCGTAGTATTTACAGACGTTATATACAGCGTTCTACCGCCGACACTGCGGCGTAGGCTGGACGTACCCACGTGCTCGTGCCCCTCATAAGGGTGCGGGTCGTGACAGTGGCACTATGAGTTGGTCATTAGGTCAGTCGTGACAGTGGCACTATGAGTTGGTCATTAGGTCAGTCATAATTGTATGTGGCAATACACGAGATTGACTGTTAGTGGGACACATAATAGCTGTAACCACAAATAGTTCCTAAAATATACATTTATATTTATATTCGATATGTACCCGCCACGTCAAAATTCATATTTGTATTCAACAATTACCGTGTCAAAATTACATAAGATATGAATTGAATTTATGTAGCTATGTCAATTTTTTTCTTTTTCTTTTTGAAAAACTGTTTAATTAAAACTACCTGAAAGAGATTAAACTTGCATTATTCTAATACAATGTTTAAACTTTATGTCATTGCAGAATGTTGTCAATTTATATTTGGGTTATTTAGTAATAGGATCTCATATAATATTAGAATTTGGATTTCCATAATTTCCAACGTTAGGGTATGATAGGGTTTGGGTTTAGATAGGTCTCCAAATTTATAACAGATTTGGACGTCAACAGTGAATAAGAGATCCAAATTCTAATGTTAGACATTATGAAAATCCAAGTCATAATATCAAATATTATATAAGACTATTGTTAAATAACCCTTTATATTTGTTATATAAGAACCTGCTCGGATGGTTGTCAATCTAGGACAAGTGTAGCTTTTATGAAACAGATTCTAAAATGTTAAGCTGCAGTGGATGAACAATATAATCAAGGGCGTACCGATATAGGAGGCTAGAGTGGGCTTCAGCCCATCCAATTTTTTTATTTTATTTTTTTGCTTTTCTTTCATGTATATAATTTCTTATTCATGTGGAATATTCTACACTTAGCCCACCCCCAGCCCACCCACACTCGATTTTCTGGATCCGCCTTGAATATATTTATTGCTCTCTCAAATTGAAACTATAATATTATATAGTAACAACGTTCTCTCCTCCTCAAGCTGGTTATTACAAAATGCAGAAAAAAATGAGAGACAATAACAAATAGTGCGCATGGCCGCCACATGGATGCACATATTAGCTCTCTCCATAACCAAAGATGAGGCAGCAAGTTTATATTCAAACGGCGAGCGAGGAGATGCCTACAGAGAGGAAGACGGTAGCAAACATTATCGAGAGGGTCGATAATTTGTGAATAGTTCCTTGTGAAGATTCGGTATTGGTGGTGTTTGTTCCGTTTCCTGCATCAATAAAGATCAAGCCAAATAAGAAAGAAACTTTGACTATTTTTTAAGTAGAGAAGATATAATTAATAATTGATCATACATTGGTTTTTCAGTTTCACCGTGGAGATGGTTCAAGGATAACATTCACTTTTAATTTCTGTGAGAGAGAGAGAGAGAGAGAGAGAGGTCTGAGGAGAGAGGAGAGAGGAGAGTTGAATGAGATCAAGATGAGAGAAAAAATGATAAGTTCTCTGGGGAGAGAAGAGAGAATAGAGAGAGGGAGGTGATCTACGAGGGAAAGACAGAAAAAGATGATAAGTTCTCTTCTAATTCTTAGAAGAGGAGAAGTTGAGAGGAATGTGTACAACATATTAAGGATCCACTTTTTGTTTGATTGTATCTAGCTCGTTTTCGGTTGAGCATTCAAACTCGAAATTGGTGACAATGTAGTTAGTAATTTAGTCCCAAATTGGATAGAAGGTGGGATCATTAGGTGTAGATAATTGAAATTTGTTCCAGTTTTATATGAGAATTCTCTTTTAAGGTATATGGACCAAATTTAATATCGCTTCTCATAGACCAATTACTGCGAATCACACTATATTTCCAACATTTTCAATTTTTAAAATAGATGGTAATAAAACAACATAAAAACTTGTCAAGAGATTTTACTAGGATTTGGAAAATTAGAAGAGAGTTAACAAAATTTTCTTACAAAAATACAGGATATAAGTTACAAATCCGTAAAAGTCAAATCTATACTACAGTATAATATAAAAAATATAAAATTTTATCGTGAAAGTTTTGTTTTTCCAGAACTGTTCTTACCTACGTTTAATAATTATAATTGTGCATTAAATTTAACATGGAATGTTAGATAATTACGTGTATAGAAAAATAAAATTAAACTATTGTTTGTTATTTTCAAGTACCAGGAAAAATTAAGCGGAGAGTATTATTTATCCTTCCCAAGTAATACTACTGTGCATAAATGGATAATATCAATAAGTGAGCATGCACCTTCATGATCAGAATCATGACCATCATGAACGGCGGGATGATCATGAGCGATGGGAACTGGTACTGTAGATGGGGCAGCGGCGGCAGAGTCGCCGGCATTCGATGGCGGTGGAGACGGTGCGGCTGCGGGAGCGCTCGGCCCTGCTGCAGCAGACCCCGTCGCTCCAGAAACCTCAGCTGCGCGCCAAATTAGCAATTAATTCAGACAACCTAAATGATCCATATATACACGTACACCAAAAGGATGTTAATTCACACCATTGGTGGTAGTATTGCACTCGCTAAAAGGAGGTGTCTTGACGTTGCAAGCCCCGGGGAGGGTGAGGGCCTGGGTCTGGTTGAACTTGAGCCCGAACGACGAGGCTTCGCCGGTGAAGATAACGCAGAGGCACTCCGACTGGGACTTGACGACGTTACCCAGCTGCGAGCAGCAAGGGGCCGACGGGGTCGACGATTTTCCGTTGATGTAATCCAGGCAAGGCGCGAGGGTCATGAGGGTGCTCATGCACGTCGACGACAGGGCCGACGCACCGCGGCTTGAAAGAAGGATCATGGACACAATGGCCACGGCCAAGCTTATGTTGAGAGCCATGGGAAAATTTTGGTTTGAGGGAAGGGGGAGAGAGAGAGAGGCAGCGATGAGGTTTAATGAGAGGTATTATATATATAGGACGGGAAGCACGGAAAGGGGGTGGCTAGCCTTACAATATGGGAGGACATGCAACCATCAGCTTCCATATATTGGACCCCAGTTTGGATTTAAAGGAGACCGCATAATTTTCTTTTTAAGACAATATTAAGTACTGCTATTTGAGTAAAAAGTTTCCAATATTAGAACCATATAAAGATATAATGATATTGAACACATGTTTTTGTTGCTTTTTTTTATTGAAGGTTGAAACAAATTAACAATATATATATATATATATATATATATATATATATATATATATATATATATATATATATATATATATATATATATATATGTATGGAGAACGGATCAATATTCGTATAGGAGAAGGAGTCTGTATCCGTATAGGTGAAAAAATATGTACCCGTATACGAGACACGTAAACATAAACTTGAATCAAATCATATCTTTGTTAGTAAAAATAATTCCAACTCTGTATTTAAAAGACAGAATAATATAATATAAATAAATAATCTGGCCGAGACCGAGGCTTGAACTTGGTTCAATGTCCTTAAGACAATATTCGTCCCGCACTAGTGTTTACGGTTTAATGACGATTATTCTCCTAGGATATTACGGTTCTTCTCCTTCTGTAGCGGCACTTTACACCGCAGGAACTGGACGAAGCAATGCTGGTAGTCCTTCTCTCTATTAGACTTAATGCTAGATGGATGAGTGGATTGAGTGATTGAATTATTCAAACATTTGTGCTTTTATGGAAATAAAGATTCACAATGGAAAGGACACACCTTTCCAATAGATCCGTTAAAAAGATTCGTAAACCTTTCCATCGATTCGTTGCAAGAAAAACAATTATTATTATTATTAATATTATTTCAAATATACATTCAATTTTCTAACAATCTTAACACACCCCTTCAAGCTCATCATGGGCCAAACAACATGAGTTTGCCAAATAGAAACTGAAACTGCGATATAGGATGAGACTTTGTAAAGAAATCTGTCAACTGTTCAAGGGAGTTCACATGCACTACCAGAATAAGTCGTTTTAGCGACGCCTAAAGACGTCGCTAAAACGACAATATTCGTCGCTAAAAATATTTAGCGACGATGTTACCGACGTTTCTGGCTGGTCGCGGTAATGTTAGTCGCTGATCTTCTAAACGTCGCCAAACGTCGCAATTACCGACGTTTGCCGACGTATTTATACGTCGGTATAATGCCGACGTCTACCATCGTGTCGTCGGTGGCTTTGCGACGTAATTTATCGTGTCGCTACGCGTCGGTAAATTTACCGACGAATTACCGTCGAGTCGTCGGTGGTTTAGTGACATGTTCAAAGTCGCTGAACGTCGGTAAATCCTGAGAATTTCTGGGGATGATTACCGACGTGCACCGACGTTTACCGACGTCCTCCGACATATATTGACGTCGCTAAATGTCGGTACACTGGATAATATCGCTTATCTACCGACGTTTACCGACGCAAAATTACGTCGGAGGACGTCGGTAAACGTCGCTAAATCTGCAAAAAAAATAAAAAATAAATACAGAATATCCATTTCTCCCTGCAGTTTAAAAAGCTAACCATTTTCTACTGTAGAATAGGATCCAAACAATCACAGAATGTCCAAAACTTGTTGTACACAGGTTTCAGTCTCTATAACCAAGTCTACAACAATCACACAATGTCCAGTTCTCAGAATATCTATTTCTCACTGTACACAGATTTCAGTCCCTATAAGCAAGTCTACAACAATATCACTTCACAATACGAAGCATTGTCGACTACTTTCCAACGATACTAATCCAAAATGGTATATAATAATCCAACACCGTCGATACCAGTCGAATGGCTTAATTGCCAAGTATGGGAACGAATGGCTCAGAACACAACCCAAAATTCATTCTAGCATACATTAGTGTGAATCATTTATATTCTGTACATATGGTGTAATATATGTTCTTATCATATCTAGTATCTGAAGAATGTAACAGAATCAAGATGAACTCACATAATGTAATACTAAGACATCATCTACTAATATATAAGATATAGTGATAGGTTGTCGTATCATCATTGCCGAAAGATGAGGGTCGGATCCGAATGGCTCAGACCCTTAATGTGAATCTTGCATTACTACATAGCAGGAAAGAGTTTGGAGGATTATGTCAAAACACACGGCTTAGAAAATTATGACATGTTAGTCTTCCGACACCGCGGTAACATGATATTCACATTAAGGGTCTTTGACAAGGTGACATATTGTAAAAAGATATATCCTTATAGTTCTCCTACGGATTTGAAGAAAATACTTGTACTTCCTCCGGGTCATGTCGCCGGCTGTGCTGCTTCCCCCTCCTCTTGTAACACCCAGTTTCTGAAATTGGGATATTTTTGAAAAATTATTATTGTTATTATTTATTAGTGGTATTTTAGTCATAATATGATTTTTGGGTGATTTTAGTTAAGTTAAACCATTTCCAAAGTCATGAATTATGACTTTGTGACTTACTAGCAAAACCTTAGTGTAAATCCTAGTTTTTCATAACCTATAGACTAACCATGATCATGTGAGCCTAGCCATAGGCTTAGAACACCAAATTAGTGATTTTGGCCAAAAATGGTATTTTGGTAATTTTCTAGAAATTATTTGAAATTATTTGCAATTATGTGTTTTTATTATTAATTAATTATTAATTAGTGTCATGTTAGTCCCTAACCTAGTTTAGCACTAATCTAGAGGTTAGCTACTAACCTAGAATGATAAGGGGATAGATATTAGTCATGGGTTAAAGTAGGATAAATATCTAGATATTATACATATGATATTTTCCATGAATTACTCAAAATATCTCAACCCTTTACCTAAAGTCATTGCCTTAACCTAGAAGAAAGGTCAAGGACACCCCCCCAGCTATGGCCGGCCATGGGGTACCCCCTACCACTACACCATCCTATATTAACCCCTCACATCATTCATGAACATTTATACATGAATTTTAACCTAGAAAAATCCCATTTCTTCAAACCTTGATAACTTGATCAATTTTGATCCAAATTCACTCTAGTTTCTTGCATTGGACTCTCCTACACTAGAGGGTACTATTTAGGGCCTGCTATTGAGGATTTGAGGGGCTTTGGGCATCACCAAGAGAAGAGGACACCCCCTACTTGGTATTTTCTTGAGTTTTCACACAAATAGGTAAATACCCTCAAACCATGTTAATATTGTGTTTTCTCTTCATATTTGCATGCATCTAGGTACTAGGGAACTGTGGGTCAAGTTTGGTGAAAAATAGGATTGGTTTGGTGTCCGTATCGGACACGTATCCTAGACTAGGAAACCTTGTTTGATGAAATGCCACAAAGGATCTGTTTTTGTCAAAATGTGAAACAATTTATATTTTCTGGTAGCCCTAGACTTCTAGGTCACAACCCAAGTGGACTGAGCACATTTCCGAGTCGTGTCCGTGTCCAAAACGGACACGAACTCACTACACGAGGCTCGCGCACAGTGCCCTGCTACCACACCCTTCGTGCGCACTGCACAGGGCACTTCGACACACCAAAATTGGTGGACACGAGGGGGCAATGTCTGCAAACATGCCCCCAAAATCTTACAACTTCTCGTGTCGTGTCGAGTGAGAAATCTCACTCGCACTGGACACGCACTGCAGTGCACGCGCACAGTTCAGTCAAAAATTCGACTTAGACACGCGACTCGTGTCGCATGGACACGAGTCGAGGACACCTCGTGTTTGCACGATTGTGTAGCCGTACACATGGGCTACACGTAGGCATGACCACGAGGCCCCACGTGGCTCGTGTCGTGTCCACGAGGCGTGTGCATCTCTGCACGACGCAGTGAAAACTGCGCGTATTAGTCGAGTTTCCTCGACTGATACGGCTCTCGTGTCGACGCTGTAGGACACGTGGACACGTAACAGAGTGTCCATCGTGTAGCCCTATATGTGGGCTACACGTGTGTGTGACCACGAGACGTGTCGTGTCTCGTAGTGTGTCCACGAGACACGTGAACACGTGCACGACGTCGTATACGTGTTTGTGTATCCCAGTTTACCCGATTGGGTTTTTAAGTGTTTGGACACGCCGTGTCGTGTCGTGGTGGTCTGCCATTAACACACATGACACGTATATGTGTCGGGCATCAGTTACCAACCTAGGGATTCGAGCCATAGCTCGATTTTGACTGTGTAAATCGAGTTACCTACTTTCCTATGCACTATGCACAGTTTCCAGGATTTGGGATTATTTCCAGTTTTGCAAAAACGAATTTCAAATCAAATTTCAATATGATTTATACATGTATTAGTGTATTTTCAGTGTATATATATGTAGTATATATGTATGTGAGTGTGTAGGTGAGTTTTGGGGATGTTTAGTTGTGTATATTGGTAGTTGTGTATATATATACATATATATGTATATATGTGACTGTGTGTGTGTGTTTGGGGGCTGTTTCCTGTTCTCAGGAAAACTGAGAACAGTCCCCCCCATTTCCTGTGTGTTCTGTCCAGCCCCCTCTCTCACTGTCCTCTTCTCTCTTTCACTCACTCTATGTCTCTCTCTCACTTTCCTCTATCTATATATATGTTTATATATATAGGTTTAGTCTCTACATATATATATATATATATATATATATATATATATATATATATATATATATATATATATATATATATATATATATATATGATATATATATATATGTGGTTGTTGTATATATATATATATATATATATATATATATATATATATATATATATATATATAATATATATATATATATATATATATATATATATATATATATATATATATATTTGTATAGATCACATATAGTGTCATTTTATATATATATGTGGGTGATTGGTATTGTATATAGTTAGGCATATATAGATATATATATATATAGGTAGTAAATAGACATGGGTATATATATATATATATATATATATATATATATATATATATATATATATATATATATATATATATATATGACTTCCTAAGTATAGGTTTATATAGAAACCTATAACCATTAGCCTATGGAAATCTAAGTCAGTAGCCTATGGCCTAGGTTACAAGCCTATGGCATTAGAGGCTAACTCAATTTGACCTAATGACCAAAAATCCTAACTAGTTGACCCTTGTTGACTAAGGGTTGACCAAAGTCAACTATGGGTCAAACCATGACCTAATTGACCTAAAAATGACTAGTTTAACTAGTCTGACCATGTTTGACCCAATTACCTTATTGACTAGTCTTTGTTTGACCTAATTATCTTGCTGACTAGTCTTTGTTTGACCAATACCTTAGTTGGTCTAAGTTTGACTTAGACTTGACCCAGATTGATCATGTTGACTAGTATTTGACTAGTTTGATTAGAATGTTGACCAAGAGTTGACTTTAACCTAGATTTGACTAACCTTGACTTGTTGACCTTGTTTGACTTTATTTGACTTAGTATGACTTCCTATGACCTAGTATGACTTCCTGTGACCTAGTTTGACTATTAGAGTTGACCAAGAGTTGACTTTTGACCAGATTGACCTAGAATCATGTAGTATGCATTGTACACTTTATTTTTTACCATTGTGGATACATTGTGACTTGTATTGCTCTGATTAGGAGCCATATACCTCTCCTCAGACATTATATCTTCTTTAGACATTCAGTTATCAGGCGAGTACATTCTCTGACCGTTTTATATTTGCCAGGATTTATATTCTTGCTCTAGATTACTTTACTTGATGCTGACACGATTGTTATCACGGATTGGTACTATATGGATCTTTTCATGAGATGTTATCCCCATCAGGAGCATCAGATACAGTATGTTTGTGCTTTTCACGAATCATCATGTATCTCTATGCTTTCATAGATTCACGAATCGCTTGTGACTCATGTACTCTCATGCTCACAGAGCCTCTCATGAATCTCCCATTTATGGGCTTATCACGAATCTTAACATAACTTGAATGGATCCTTGTGTATTGATTGGGGATGGGGGAGTGGAAATAGTCATGTGGATATTACCCCAGTAGCTATAGTCATGAATCACTCTTAGCTGTAGCCATGAATCTCCTATGCCATTTCACATGTCTATATTTTTACTCTGACTCACTAGACACTGCTAGTTCTCTATTATAGTAGATATTTCATTACAGTTATCTCTTTTGCTACATGTATCTTCCTTCAGCGTTTCCTGTATTTTACTCTAATGCATGCTTTATATTTTCTATCATACTATGCAGTGCGTGAGATGTATTGTGCTCGTTCCTGTCCTGACTGGACCTGTTGAAAATATTACAGAGGATGAGGATGAGGCCCTGGTGTCTACCTATTATGGAGCAGGACTAGATGATACTTATGTTGTGGACCCTCAGCAGGATCCACCTGCAGCTGAGGATGTTGTCCCAGTAGTCTAGGCTAGTTTAGCTAGACAGTCTTTTCTGTATTATCATTTTGTCTCACATCTGAGTTGTATTTTGAGATGTTGAGATATGTAGACTCTTAGACTTATTGTATTATGAGTTGACATTCTGATGTTATGTTATCCTAGACACTTGGACTTATTTCATCTATTCTACTGTTCTCTTTGAGTTACTGTCTATCTATCTATCTTTCATTCTTCTACCTAGATGTGATTGAGATTGTTTTCTGTTTGTCACCTCCATTCGGAGAGTATAAACTGTACAGGTACTTTATATTGTTAGATGATTGAACTAGGACAGCGTTCTACCGTCGATACTGCGGCGTAGGCTGGACGTACCCACTTCTCGTGTCCTTACTCTAGGGTGCGAGTCGTGACACGTTTTTAGTGGTGGCCTATGCAGGTCGAGTTTATGTAGTAGTATTCGAACTAGAGTATCACTACAGCCTATGATAGGATTTAAGGAATAGGCTTAGAGAGAGTGGATACTCAATCACAATTAGGAAATTTCCATAGATTTGAATCTACTGACTATTGTTCAAATCTGTATAATCTATTTCATATTGTCCTTTGATACTATCATCCTTGTACCGTTATTGACTTCCTTATTGATCTGTCTTCAGAATGGTGGAGACACGATCACAGCGTCTCGGTCCAGGTGACACCACTGAGAGGTCTGCCACCTCTCGTCCAGCTCACCAGGACCCGGGGACCACAGCTCCCCTTACTCCAGCTCATGTGGGAGCTTCTGCCATATTTGGGGGTGCACCTCTACTTATTCGGGGGACCATCCCAGCTACCCCAGACATGCCTCCCCCGCAGTTTCGTCAGCTACAGTTTCAGCAACACCAGCAGCAGTTCCAGCCGCCGATGCCGTCTGGATTAGTGGATGCTGCACAGATGTTTTTATACTTCCAGCATTTCCTAGAGACGCAACAGGCCCAGCAGCAGCGTCATACGATGGAGTTTACTAGGGGCATAGATGAGGTCCATCAGCTGGCTAGAGCGACGGTGGAGAGATTGGCTGTCCAGCCACAGGGAGGATTGGGACAGCCGCGACAGCATAGGATTCCGGGCATTCAGGACTTCAAGAAGATGAACCCCAGGGACTTCTTGGGGACAGAGGGGATTCTTTATGCTGATGACTGGATTGAGCACATTAAGGAGATTGTTCGACTGGCGGAGATACCAGTCGGACTACAGATAGAGGCAGCAGCCAGCCAGATGGGATCTTGCCCATACCTGGTATCAGACGGACCCGGAGAGTAGGCACTCCACGACAGACATGGAGAGTTTTCAAGGAGCTCTTCAAGGGAAAGTTTTTCCCGGATCAGGCAGTCGGTGCTTTGGAGACCCAGTTCGAGAACCTGGTTTAGGGGAACCAGACTGTAGAGGAGTATTCCGGTAAGTTTTGTCGGTTGAGCAGATTTGTGGAGGGCCTTAGCGAGACAGTAAAGGCGAGGAGGTTCAGGAAGGGCTTGGTCAAGGAAGTCAAGTCCTTGACCAAGAGTGACAGAAATGCCACCTTTAAGGAGATTCTGGCATGAGCGATGGCAGCTGAGGATGATCTTGAACTGAAGCTCAAGAGGGGCCGTGATACACAGGGAGCAGGCAGCAGTGGAGGTCAGGCCAAGAGGCCTCACTATCAGCATCAGCAGAGGCAGCCACAGCACTATCAGCAGCCGAGGCAGCAGCAGCAGGCCCCGAGAAAGCAGACTACCAGTTGTCCCTACTGTAAGAAATCGGGACATGGATGGGGAGAGTGCAGGAAGAGGTTGGGCTGGTGCCTACTATGTGGGGCAGCGGACCACCAGCTCAGGGAGTGTTCCCAGTTCACAGACAGAGTAGCACAGGGAGCAGCACCAGGAGCAGGAGCCAAGGCTCCGGTAGGACAGCAGCAGAGAGGACCGTTACAGCTACAGCAGCAGAGATTTTTACAGTTTTAGCAACAGGCTGGAATAGGTCAGCAGGGGCGTGCTTACGCCATGACAGTTGAGGATGCTCAGGCAGTTGGCGATGTGCTTGCAGGTTCTGTTCTTCTAAATTCTATTCCCACATTGCTTCATTTTATCTATCTTGAAATCTAGTTCCATCTGCTCCTACCTGTTCTTTATTAGTGATCAGTTTTGGCCTGGTAGTTCCTTTTGATTTTGTCGATTGTTGTTTGTTTCTTCATCTCTTACTTAGGAGTAGGAGTAGGAGTAGCTTTAGCTATTAATATAATTCTTGACTAAACTCTTTTGTCAAGAATTTTCATCTAAATGAATTAATGTATATGCTATGCCTTTTGATAGAGTAGCACTGACCATAGAATGGTAACCCTTTTTGCCCTGTGATTATTGTTTCCTTATCTTCCTAGTCTATACCTATGACCAGGACTGTCCCATTTAACCTGCCCCTTTACACTACTATTTTATCATGATTTTTGGTTCTATTTAGGCCATAGACCTTTCCCACTCTAAATTATGATCATCGTAGGCATGTTACCGTGACTTTTAGATTTGGAGCACAAGACTAGTTGTTTTCTCAAAACTAATTTCACATACATGACCTAGACATGACACTCTATACCCATGACCTTAGTGTCCCACTCAGGCATTCCATTGTGTGCTTCATTACTTAGTACGATTTTCCTGACCCGAGGCTCCATCCTGATTTACCTCATGGAGTTTACTTTTGATTTCGATTTGAATTCAGGACACCTTATGACCAAAAACTGCCAACCAATTTTTTGACATGACCTAGTATAGGTTTACCACCCATATTTGCTTGTTGACCTTGCATGTTGTTAGGAACTAGCTTCGTCCCTCATTGTTGGAGGTTTGACCTAGGAGGAGTACGACCATCTAAATTTCGAGGACGAAATTATTTTAAGGTGGGTAGACTTGTAACACCCAGTTTCTGAAATTGGGATATTTTTGAAAAATTATTATTTTTATTATTATTAGTGGTATTTTAGTCATAATATGATTTTTGGGTGATTTTAGTTAAGTTAAACCATTTCCAAAGTCATGACTTATGACTTTGTGACTTACTAGCAAAACCTTAGTGTAAACCCTAGTTTTTCATAACCTAGAGACTAACCATGATCATGTGAGCCTAGCCATAGGCTTAGAACACCAAATTAGTGATTTTGGCCAAAAAGGGTATTTTGGTAATTTTCTAGAAATTATTTGGAATTATTTGCAATTATGTGTTTTTATTATTAATTAATTATTGATTAGTGTCATGTTAGTCCCTAACCTAGTTTAGCACTAATCTAGAGGTTAGCTACTAACCTAGAATGATAAGGGGATAGATATTAGTCATGGGTTAAAGTAGGATAAATATCTAGATATTATACATATGATATTTTCCATGAATTACTCAAAATATCTCAACCCTTTACCTAAAGTCATTGCCTTAACCTAGAAGAAAGGTCAAGGACACCTCCCTGCTATGGCCGGCCATGGGGTACCCCCTACCACTACACCATCCTATATTAACCCCTCACATCATTCATGAACATTTTTACATGAATTTTAACCTAGAAAAATCCTATTTCTTCAAACCTTGATAACTTGATCAATTTTGATCCAAATTCACTCTAGTTTCTTGCATTGGACTCCCCTACACTAGAGGGTACTAGTTAGGGCCTGCTATTGAGGATTTGAGGGGCTTTGGGCATCACCAAGAGAAGAGGACACCCCCCTACTTGGTGTTTTCTTGAGTTTTCACACAAATAGGTAAATACCCACAAACCAAGTTAATATTGTGTTTTCTCTTCATATTTGCATGCATCTAGGTACTAGGGAACTGCGGGTCAAGTTTGGTGAAAAATAGGATTGGTTTGGTGTCCGTATCGGACACGTATCCTAGACTAGGAAACCTTGTTTGATGAAATGCCACAAAGGATCTGTTTTTGTCAAACTGTGAAACAATTTATATTTTCTGGTAGCCCTAGACTTCTAGGTCACAACCCAAGTGGACTGAGCACATTTTCGAGTCGTGTCCGTGTCCAAAACGGACACGAACTCACTACACGAGGCTCGCGCACAGTGCCCTGCTACCACACCCTTCGTGCGCACTGCACAGGGCACTTCGACACACCAAAATTGGTGGACACGAGGGGGCAATGTCTGCAAACATGCCCCCAAAATCTCACAACTTCTCGTGTCGTGTCGAGTGAAAAATCTCACTCGCACTGGACACGCACTGCAGTACACGCGCACAGTTCAGTCGAAAATTCGACTTAGACACGCGACTCGTGTCGCATGGACACGAGTCGAGGACACCTCGTGTTTGCACGATTGTGTAGCCCTACACATGGGCTACACGTGGGCATGACCACGAGGCCCCACGTGGCTCGTGTCGTGTCCACGAGGTGTGTGCATCTCTGCACGACGCAGTGAAAACTGCGCATATTAGTCGAGTTTCCTCGACTGATACGGCTCTCGTGTCGACGCTGTAGGACACGTGGACACGTAACAGAGTGTCCATCGTGTAGCCCTATATGTGGGCTACACGTGTGTGTGACCACGAGACGTGTCGTGTCTCGTGGTGTGTCCACGAGACACGTGAACACGTGCACGACGCTGTGTACGTGTTTGTGTATCCCAGTTTACCCGATTGGGTTTTAAGTATTTGGACACACCGTGTCGTGTCGTGGTGGTCTGCCATTGACACACATGACACGTATATGTGTGGGGGTATCAGTTACCAACCTAGGAATTCGAGCCATAGCTCGGTTTTGACTGTGTAAATCGAGTTACCTACTTTCCTATGCACTGTGTACAGTTTCCAGGATTTGGGATTATTTCCAATTTTGCAAAAACGAATTTCATATCAAATTTCAACATGATTTATACATGTATTAGTGTATTTTCAGTGTATAATATGTAGTATATATGTATGTGAGTGTGTAGGTGAGTTTTGGGGATGTTTAGTTGTGTATTGGTAGTTGTGTAATATATACATATATATGTATATATGTGACTGTGTGTGTGTGTTTGGGGTTGTTCCTGTTCTCAGGGAAAAACTGAGAACAGCACCCCATTTTCCGTGTGTTCTGTCCAGCCCTCTCTCACTGTCCTTTCTTCTTTCACTCACTCTAGGACTCTCTCTAATTTCCTCTCTCTATATATATGTTTATATATATAGGTTAGTCTCTCTCTCTCTCTCTTCTCTCTATTATATATATTATAGATATATATATATTATTATATATATAGATTATATTTGTATTAGGATTATATAGTGTGTCTATATATAGATACTAGGGTGTTATAAAATATATCTATATATATATATAGATATATATATATATATAGAATATATATATATATATATAATATGTATAGATCACATTAATATGTATAGATCACAT